>CM038792.1:97161937-97402500 GCA_021764765.1 Vicia sativa | reverse complement strand
CAACTAAAGATGGAATCTTATCAACCAATCTAAGTATTACAACGAACTCTTGAAAAAGTTTGATATGGAAAATTGTAAAACAATGAATACTCCAATGGGCTCTGGTACATATGTTGATCAAGATGAATCAGAATTACTCAAATTGATATTACAAAATATCGAGGTATGATTGGTTCCTTATTATATTTGGCGGCAAACCCGACATAATATTTAGTGTATTATACATGTGCTTTCGCTTTCAAGCAAATCAAAGGAATCACACCTCATGGCGATTAAAAGGATCATGAAGTATCTCAAAGGAATAACCAATGTAAACATGGTATCCCAAAGGTAGTACTTGCACTTTAATTGGTTATTGGCCTTGATTATCGCAGTTGTAAAGCTGATCGTAAACCACAAGTACTTGTCACATTATTGGAAATGCATTAGTATCATGGGCTTGTAAAAAGCAAGCATGTGTTGCTCTTGCTTACGGCGAAGCGGAGAATACATAGCGGTGGTTGTTGTGCACAGAATTCTTCTCGGCAACAACTCGCATTGACTACGGACTTGATCTCGGATGCATTCCTCTCGATGCGAAAATACAAGTGCTATCAATATTACAAAATCGGTCATGCATTAAAAACAAACATATAGATATTCGACATCATTTCCTCGCGATCATGTACTTCAAAGGGATGTCGAAGTCACGTATGTGGATACTCATAACCAACTCGAGGATATCTTCACAAAACCACTTACACACGAGAACCGTTCTTCAAAATCACGAAGAACTTGGTATTTTAGATGAAGGTGATATCTTAATATATTTCTTATGTGGTACACTCTACTCTCTTTTTATATGTCCTCTATGTGTTAAAATGTGTGGATGTTTCTTGTGTATGCAAAACAAATTTTAAATTTTTCAAAGTTTTGTGGCTTTTTGCGTGGAACCCGGTTCCTCACATTAGAAACGGAACCGGTTCTGGTCCATTTCGAAACAAGAATTTTCTCAGCCGGGGAACGGGTTCCCTCACAGTGCAAGCCGGTTCCAGTAGCGCAACACCGCCATTTTTCTTTTTTCTTTGAAAATGCTCATTTTTATTACTTTTATGTGTTTTATTTCTTTTTGGATATATGTTATATAAATGGATTTTAAGGGTTTATATCATTAGTCAACATTCATCTCCTTTCAACCATCTTCTACCTCTCAAAACCCTTCCTCCTCCATTAACACCCCATAAAAGCTCCACTATCTCATTCTCTTCACCAAAATCTAATACCCACTACTCAAAACCACTATATAATCATCTCTCCTTCCATTCTTCACACTCAAATCTCACTATCTCTCACTATTCAAAAAAATTCCCAATCCAAACCTAACCTTGATTCCTCCATGGGTCCTAAAAGAGCTACGAGATCAAGCAAAGGAAAGGCACAGTTGAAGAAGAAACCTCTCACATTCATCCTCGATCCATCAAATCGAAAGGCTCACATTCAAATCGAACCGGAAGCTCCTCAAAGCTAAATCTTGTAAGATTCATACTTTTCCGCTCCTGACTTTTTATTTCCTGCAATTGGCTTCTCTTTGGTGTTATGGGATTTGTAAGTGATCATGGTAACGTGTTTCGGACTTGGTTAGAATTCTATCACAACTTCAAATTGGTACCGGATGAGTTTGGTGATGTTACTCTTACTTCTCAAGTGTTGACAACAAGTATTGCTTTATCGGTTGAAGAATTTGGAAACTTGCTAGGTGTTCCTCATGAAGGTCTTGCTCACAGTCGGTGGTGTTATCCCACACGATTGGTTACCGTTCAATAAGGTGGAGATTTTTATCGACATGCGGAACCAAATCAACAAAACAACACTTGCATGTAACTTCATCTTCATCGAATACTGTTTGGATCAAACCTCTGGTTAGTGATCGCGTGCTTCATCTTGTTATTGCTTATCTTATTTCCTAGAATTCTAACCACTCCGCATCACGAGTTTGAATTGATGGTCGCATGCTTTGAAACATATGCTCCGTTAATTGGGCACTTTCAATTATGTACCACATGCAATTGATGCAATCTCTTGATGGCGGTTTACCTATCTCGACCATTTCTCACATATTGGAAAATCTGGAGTTAATCTTCAAAGGAGGTTACAAAGATTCAGGGATAAGGCTATATCGAGACCTACGGCTCAGAACACCGATATCATTCTCGATGCAAGAGGCCATTTTCACTATAAAGAGGATTTTGAACCTCTTGTCCAATATGCTCCAACCTCCTCAAGGCGGCTATACTTTAGACATCTGTTTAACGGATGACTATATTCCGAGGGCATGTGGATGATCGTCTTGATGTGCTTCAACATGAAAATGCTTCCTCTAGACTTCTTGAACTTCCATGAGACTACGACTAGCGTATCCTTAATCACCTTGAAGTTGGGAGTGGAAGTAAGCAAGAAAGTGAAGAAGGACAGAGATGAGATGAAAGAAGGCAAAATTAAAATTTTATTTTACAAATGCTTATGCTTATCTTTTAATTCCGTATTTCATTTGTTTTATGTTTAGACAATGTTTCCTATCATGTTTGTCATGTTTAGGATTTTAATGTTTTGTTGTAACGTACAATGTGCTATGTTCGTATCTTGTGCTGTGTTTACATGTTTGTTTCCAAATGTATGTGTGTTTTCAAATTTATTTTACTTCTTTTTCCCCATCCTTTTTGATGTTAACAAAGGGGGAGAAGAATATGCATTTGTGTTGTTTTGTCTCAATGAAATCGCAGGCCAAAAGATCTTCCAAAACTCTCCAGAATTCAAAGATTCATGGACTTAGGGGGAGCATTCGTCTTAGGGGGAGCCTCGCGTTTTTGCTTAACTTTCGCGCTATACAAAACAACATCAACTCTTCAAGAATCATTTTTTTTTCAAGACTTGGTTGTCATCATCAAAAAGGGGGAGAATGTGATTGCAAGCTTCTTAAAGCCTTGGTTTTGATAGAAGACAATGGATTTCAAAGTGCAAAGGATGTGCAAAAAGTATTTCATTGTCATGAAGCCTTGGTACAAAGTCTTGAGGATTAGAAGAAGAGTTTATGAAGATTCAACAATGTAAATAGGTATACATAATTCCTCAAACTTAAATATAGATGTTCACATAATTTGAAAATGAATTTGAAATGTTTTTGAAAAAGTATTTTTGAAAATAAACTTTCGGAACCGTTCAGTCCCAATGGAACCGGGTTCCAAGCTTTTCAAAAACGCCCTTAGTTTTATGAACCGGGTTAGTCTACATGGGAACCGGTTCCTGCGTGAATTTTAAATATTTTGCCATAATTCACTAGGAACCGGATTACGCTGCACGGAACCGGTTCCCAGTAAACTATCAGATTTTATTTTAGTTTTGAACCTTTTCAAAATGGCTTTCATTCATGGTTGAGTTGCTTTCATACAAAATGGCATGAATGAAAAGGCATTTGAGGCGATATAAATATTGCAGAATTTCAAAATTCAAATAACCTTCTTCAATCAATAATCTTTCATAATTCTCCAAATTTTCAAATGTTTTCTTTGTGAACACTTATATTATTGCTGAGAATTATTGTATGTCTTGAAGAAGATCAATCAAGAATTGATCTGCTCTCATCTCTTTCAAATCTATTATTGTACTACAAGATGTGTGTTCTTACTTTCCGAGGATTGTTGGAAGTAAGGTTTGTGATTTGAAGAGGATTGTTCTTCATTCACATAGTGTTGGTTTTGATCTTAAAGGTGTTAAGAACCTTTGATCATTCTATAGGTTTAGATAAGTAAGCATTGGCTGTACAATTATTCTAAACTATAGTGAAAATCTCTTCGTGTTGGAAGGGAATGGAGTACTCTCGGATTGTGAGGGAACCGGGGATATATCGTTGTGTTCTTTACCTTTATGCTTTTACGCTTTCATAAACTTTACCAACAAAAGAAAAGCAATCATCAAATCCTTCAGATACTTAACCACAAAAATACTCAAGTATTCTCATAAATCGAAAAAATTTTTATCTACCTAATTCACCCCTCTTAGGCACTCTCGGACTTACAATCAAAGAGACAAACACTCGTGCTTTAAAGCTTTGGTGATAAACTACCCACAACAAATCCTAGTCAATGCACTTATCAATTGATAGTTGCTTGGCTCTGAAGAAACTAAATTACACAATAAGCTGTTACTAACCTTAACGGTACACAAAAACAACACTGATATCTTCAATATCTTACGGAGGCGTGGCTGTAGAGTAAGGGTTGAATTCTTTATATAGAAGCGATCCTGAATCTTGATTTTGGGCTTCCATAAAGATAGCTAGGGTTTACTTAATTCTCTCCAAAAACATGGTTTGTTCAACAACCAATTTAAGTTTAATTAAGATTAACCTAGCAGCCACGTGAGGCTTTCTAATAACAGAAAAACATAAATAAAATGCTCAACAAACTTCGAAAATCTCGAAACGATTACTGAGCAGAATGTCTGAATGTCATAACATATGACATCGGTATTCTAGAAATTTCCGTGACTTTAGCTTACATGTACTTTTACCATCCTTGTCCATAGGATTTATCTTCAATCTGAATTTCATGACATCTATCAAGACATTTCTAAAGCCTAGTTTTACCAAAATTGATGCCAATTTAAAACACTAACATATCCATTTCATTTCCATTCTCGCGCCTTGGTCCACATACCAAGTTTTCATTCAATAAGGGACTCATGGTAGGAGTAGACACTTGTTTATTCTCTCAAGATTAATCAAGCTTTCTAATAGCCCAATTAAATTACCTCATAATCAAATTCTCAATTCTCGATCCAACGTCGAGTTGATTTTAAAAATGTTTTCACAAAAAACTTGGATGGTATTTGTTGGAGGGATGATAACCCAATGATTTAAATGAATTCAAAGTCTTTAGGTTGTTGGACGATAGCCCAATAATCTAAATACTTTTATCAAACAAAAATACCTAACAAGAGTGAAGCTCGATTCACTTCACCATTTTCATAATAAACTTCTTTGGATGAGAGATGATTGGTTGAGCTCACTCGTCAATTTCAAGTATTTGAATCATTAGATGATAGCCTAATGTTTTAGTACTTGTCATCCACAATTAAAATCAATTCAACTCATCAAACCTTTTCCACGTGCAAGTCATTTTTCAAACCTCGCTCACATCGACTCACATCGCTCACATCGATCTTCTTTCTTTCAGCCACGGAATTGCACTAGTGATGTCTTATCGTCCACATGCGATTAAGCTCCTATTTTCATAAATAAAATCAACCAACCAACAAATTCTCTATGGCTGAGAACTACGTAGCTTTGAATTTCCCATCGCACTTAGGGAATACGTAGGCACTTGATTCTAACATCTTGGCGAGCACACTTTCAAAAAATTAAAACATGTCTCCTTACTTTTCTCTTTTATCGCATAATAAGTAGAAGATTGCAAATTTACTTTTGAAACACACAAACACACTTAGAAATAAACGGGTCCCATCGAGTACGATAGATGTGAGGGGTGCTAATACCTCCCTCTTGCATAACCGACTCCCAAACCTGCATCTTTTGGTCTCGAAGACCATTTCATTTCACATTTTTATTTCTTGGGTTTTATCTATATTTTCCCTTTCCTCTTTAGAAATAAATAAAGTTATATGGCAACTTCATTGTTTTGTAATCGAACTAGTAAAAAAAATTCGATTAGCATCAACAGTTTGGCGACTCCATTGGGGAAAGTTTCTCAAGCGAGTCAACCCTAGTTTAATTCTTTGCATAATGGTGTGTTTATTATTTTACTTTGCTTTCTTTTTGGTGATTTCTTTCTTATTTTTATGTTTCCGTCATTTATTACCTTATGCTCTGTTTATTATCCTATTGATATATTCATTGTATGAGAGTTTTGAATTGGATCATTGATTCATAGATAAGCCCAATACCCAGACTTCTAGGTGAAATTTTAGGAATAGAGGGGTTGCGTAGCCTAGGTCCACCTGACTCCATTGTCTTGTGTGCCAAAGCGAAGACTCCAGCTTAGAGTTGGTTGTTTTAAGGAGGTTGTTGCCCGCATGATAGTGCGAACATCAATTTGGACAAATGACCTATAACTCTAAGTTTGTTTTGATATCAAACTGGACCGACCGCTCAAATAATGGATTTTGAGTATCCTATTAAGAGCCATTTCTTGGGGTATACTTTTGCAAATATTATCACCATGTAGGCCTCTTGCTTGATGATAATATTTGTTAAAAGGGATACGAGACTCCAAGAAACATAGCAAAACCTAGTACAATCCATGTGGGGTTATTGGGTAGAAAACTTAGAGCCATCCAATCATAGGGAGCTTACCTAATTAGGTTGTTCTATTAGACATCCAATCATATGTGAATCTATTACTATCATTATGTTTTATTTCATTGTATATGTGACATATCATCTCATAGATATCATTCTTGCACTCATCTTTTTTATTGCATCGTCATGCATGCATTTTACCATCCAGGTACTCATTGCCCTGTTTCCACTCAATCAGTTAACAAAGCAAGTTGACTCACGACACCGCTCTGAAACCGGAGCCTGCATCAAGTTGAGAATGGAGAATCTAGAACAACACTGTTGTTGTGGAGCCACCATAAATTGAATGTTGCTACTACTTGGCGAATTTGGTCTACCGCATAATTATTCTCCACAATATGAAATCAATCATGGAGTGGTAAATCCGCTCAATAGGCATTGGATGCACGTGGTCAGAACAACGACCAATCATCCACACCATACCTCGAGTTCCTTTGGAAATCACTTCAATACGGTGATGGCTCCCAAAATGGCGATCAAGTGCATAATGATGAAGTTGAAGAAGTGAAAGAAGTACAATGCTATTGAGAAGAGGTTGAAGGTTGTGGAAGGAAATGACATTTTCGGTTTGACACCTCAAATCTCTGTTTGGTTTTGACTTGACTATGCTTACAAAGTTCAAAGACGAATTCGAAAGAAATACAAAGGACTTACTTGTCCAAAATATCATCGACCATGTACTTCCAAAATGGTTGCTCATGAAAAGAATGACAACTTCTTATTCATTGCTTCTAGGATAGTCGATCGGAGCTTATCTAAAGTGGTATATGAGCCTAAAGAGAGAGGACATCAACTCTACGAGGGACTTGGTTAAAGCATTCTTGAAACAATACAAGTACAACATGCATATGGCTCTTTATCGTAGACAGTTTGCAAACTATGACCACAATATGAAACATTCAAGGAGTATGCTAAATGTTGGAAGCTAGCATCTCAAGTCAAAATTTTCAAAGCAGGCCTATATTTCTTTGGTTCAAACTTGTTCCTAACATTTTTAAGAACATTTAAGCCCATACTCACGCCATGGTTGTAAGTATTTTATTTATTTTTGAATTAATTCACTTAAATTCAATTTTAATTAAAATAAAATACAAAATTAAATGGGATAAGTGCAAAATAGAATTCAAGTTGCTTGAGGTCCAAGATGTTAGTGTTTTAAGTTGACATTAATTTTGGTAAAACTAGGCTATAGCAATGTCTTGATAAATGTCATGACATTCGAGATTGAAGATAAATCCTACTTGCTAAGGATGTTAAAGGACATTCGGAAGCTGGAAGGTAAAGGTGAAATTAGAAAAAGCAGTCGATGTCATATGGATGTTATGACATTCAGATGTGACATTACTTCTGAATCTGTTTTCTGAGACTTTTCGGGAAGTTTGTTGAGTTCTATATTATTGTTTTTTGTTATTAAAGCATGCTCACGTGGCTGCTAGGTTAATCTTAATTAGACCTAAATTGGTTGTTGAAAAGCCATGTTTTAGGATTAAATTAAGTGAACCCTAGCTATCTTTATGGAAGCCAAAAGCGAAGTTTCGGGCTGCTTCTATAAAAGAATTCAACCCTTACTTCTTCTTTGCGCCTGGAATTTATTGAAGATATAGTAGGTTGTTATTGTGTCTTTGTTAGGAGATTAACAGTTGTCTTGTGTAATTCTAGTTTCTCTTGTGAGCCAAGCAACTATCAATTGATAAGTGCATTGGACTAGGATTTGTTTGTAAGGGAGTTTATCACTCAAAGCTTTGAAGCACGGTGTTTGTCTCTTGATTGAAAGCTTTGAAGCAAGATCAAGATAGTAACTATTGAAGTGTGTCTTCACAATTCAATTATTCAATAGGTTGATATCACCTGTGATTGAGGGGAGTAGTAGGAACTCGGATCTAAGTAGGACTTAGGTTGAAGTTGCATTGGGTAGGTTTTAAGTGAAGGAGATAAACTGTTGGTTTATTCTGAATTAATTCTACTAATAGTGAATTTCCTCCACGGCTTGTAGCCCCGGATGTAGGTGTAGTTAGACACCCTGGGTAAACAACTTATTGTGTTCTTTACTCTTTTTATATGTGAATTGTTAGAGTGTCGGATAGTGTGTCATAACATTCTCTGTGACATCACGTCTCTGCCGAAATTTCAATTGGTATCGGGCAACGCACACTGTTATTTTAGGTGAGATCTAGGGATAATAGTTTACGGCAAAATGGATAAGGAAGGAGGATTTGGAGGTAGACCACCTATTCGGATGGGTCTAATTATGATTCTTGGAAGCCTCGTATGGTTTCCTTCTTAAGATCGTGGACATTAAGGCTTGGAGAGTGGCGACAAAGGATGGAAACATCCCACCAAGCTTGAGAAAGATGGGACTACTGTCTTGAAACACGAGGAGGAATGGAGCAAAGAGGAAGAGGAGCTAGCTCTAGGAACTCTAAAGCATTGAATGCCCTATTCAATGGTATTGTGAAAATCTTATCTTGGTCCATCAATGTGAGGTGGCCAAGGATGTTTGGGACACTCTCAAAACTACTCATGAGGGACATCCAAGGTGAAGATGTCAAGACTTGAGATGCTCACTACCAAATTTGAGAATCGAGAATATGAAAGAAGATGAGACTATTCATGAGTTTCACATGAATATTTTGGAATTGCCAACGCCTCGGGAGCACTTGGTGAAAAGATGTCGGAAGAAAGCTGGTGAGAAAGATTCTCGGATCCTTGCCTAAAAGGTTTGCAATGAAAGTAAGCGCAATGAGGAGGCTCGGGACATCACCTTGAAGGTTGAAGAACTTATAGGATCTCTTATGACTTTTGAGATGGGAATCGGTGGCTGATGACAAAAGAACAAGAGCATAGCACTTGCATCTATCTTGAGGAAGGATGCAAGGTGGAAGATGAAGAGAAGACATCGAAGCTATAGCTATGCTTGGAAGCAGTTCAACAAGCTCATCAAGAGAATTGATCCAAAGTCAAGGTCAAATGTCAAGGATATTCCATCGATCAGCAGATCTCATGACTCCAAGTGAAGATCCAAGTCGAGAAAAAGGAAGTCAAGCGGTGGAATCCAATGTCATGGATGTGAAGGATTTGGACATATTAAGTGAATGTCCCACCTTTATAAAAAACAAAGAAAGGAATTTATCACTTGGTGATGGTGATTCGAAGTGAATCGAGGAAGAAGGACCAAACTTGTACTCTCAAGTGTACAATTGATATGGATTATAGTGATGAGGAAGTGACATTTCAAGAGCTTCTTTGAAACCTACAGAAGTATGTATAAAAATGATGAAGTATGTCGACAAAATGAGGACAGAAAAAATGATTGAGAATGTGAAGTGGTGAGAAAAAGGAACACAACCACCATAAATCATCTCAATAGTGATATTATAATGTTGAACTCAAACTTGATCGAATGTCTAAATCATCAAAATGTTGACATCCTGCTAATAAGTTGGAAGAAATTCTTGACTTGGACAAAGTGCGAGAAATAAGCATGGTCTAGGATATGTGGCTGAAAAAAACTTTATTAGAAGAAGAACATGGAAACCAATGTCAAAAAGCAATTATCTAACATAAACAGAAATGTACGCTCGGGTATGTGGTGCAAAGATTTGCTAATAACTAGGAGAGGAACAAACCAGCAAGTCTATGGCAAAGAAGATGTCACACCACAAACAGAAATAGGTCCTTCCGGGATATGTGGAGGCTAAGAAGTTTGTTAATAACAAAAGGAAGAACAGACCTAATAAACCAATGTCAAAGCAGATGTCACAACATTGGGTTCAACATCAAAATCATAGAAACATGAACAAAAAGTTTCAAAGATGGAATGTCATTATTGTGGAAGGTTTGGTCACATAAAATCTTTTTGCTACAGCTACATGGATATCCTAATCAAGGTTCTTATGGGAAGCCTAAAACCAAGAAATCATACACTCAGCATTGGAAGAAGAAAGCTGTTGCTACAGCTTCTTCTCTTAGAGTGTGCCCAAGAATTGGTACTTTGACGATTGGGTGTTCCAAGCACATACCAGACAGAAATCTCTCAATGATAACCCTCATTCTACCAGCTTTGTTACTTTTGGAGATGGAGCTATAGGAGAAATCAAAGGTGTTGGAAACTCAAACTAGTGCGAGCTCCAAACTAAATGGAGTCTTTGTGGTAAAATCAAATGCAAATCTCATTAGCATAAGTCAGCTATGTGATATGGGATTCACGTCAACTTCACTAAATCTTAATGTCTTGTAATCAATGATGAACAAGTAGTGATTATGAAAGAGTCGAATCAAAGACAACTTCTACTTGGAATCAAGAACACCACTATCCTCCATGTGTTCTATAGACAAAGATGAAGAGGAAGTAAAGTTGGCAACAAGAATCATCCACATCCCAGGAATGAAAAGGATCATTCCATAGAAGTCAAAGGATACCAAGATGTCACATGGAAAAAGGGAGAATTTATAAATAAAATTTGCCCAAATCAGAATCCCCAAACATCTCGACCACTCTAATAGCAAAAATCGCATGAAGGCTAACCAAGCATCTTCTTTCAAAGGATACAGAGAAAGCCTTAGATGAAACTCTCTTTGTCACAGAGGAAAGATCATGGTGCCTCAAACCTATCTTGATAACATAGCTTTTAGAGGAATACACAATTGTAAGACATGTTGACAACCATCACATCTGAATGGATGAGCCTCATTGAGAGTTGATTCACCTTCTTGGCCAAGTCTCACAAATAAAAACTCAAAAGGTCCTTTCGAGCAAGTATGCAAGAATCATCAAAAATTTGGAATGAAGGATGGGAGCCACACTATACCCTCCTCATTTGAACGTGTCCAAGAAAACAAGTGAAGAAAGTGTTGATCAAAGCTTGTAAAAAGGTCTTTTGATGAATGTGTCTTCTTGAGAAACAATCTTACTCCTTGATCGCAAGCAAGGCATATGCTCTATACAATGCACGGTGACAACACTCTAAATGATGCGGATGAAGCATCTTGATGTACAATGTCATACGGTGTCATGACATTGTCTTGTGACATTACTACTAAAGCTCTTGAGGTGGTCAATTTAAGGCGTTAAGGGACAAATTGGGTATTTGTCAATATGAGAAGTTGTAGCAATTAATACTTCAATAAAATGAAAAAACATTTATTTCAAGTATTTTAAGTGGGTTATTTAGGTCTTTTCATTCTTATTTTAAAAGGTCCAAGAATAGAAGAGACACTCATATAATAGTTTCTTCTTTTGAAAGTAGTATCACTCTTTCTTCTCCCAAAATAACTTTGAAACTCTTTGCCATTTCGCTTTCATCCTCTCAAAACCATCACTAAAAAATGTCTTCATCATCCTCATCATCTCAAGAATGGATCTACATCTCCCTCCATGGTGAAGTCAAAAATAATGCCATGCAATTCCGCACTCAATGCCGCCAAAAAAAAAAGTCAAGAAATTACACAAGGAATGCAAGAAGGACACAAGCATCTCCCTCGGTAAGACACATACCATCCTCTTCTTCCCCGTAAGTGAACACGAAAATGCATGCATATAGCCATAGCTAGATTAGTAACCGGGATCCTAAAAACCAATCATACACTGTTTCAATTCCTTAAACTATAAGTCCCCCTAGTTGATCCAAATATCCTTGAAATGTCGAGACATCCCATCATGATACTTCCTTCCAGAATAATGAAGATCCTTGATTAAAGACAAGTGCGTGTTGATGATGTTTGTAATGAAACCCCTACTGATAAGGAAGATGTGATTTACGATAGTATCCTTGAAGAATCTCCGACAAAATTTGCCTCCTAAAAGCCCCACGATAATTCGAAGAATCCAAGGCAAAATGTACTACGCCGTCACATGAACTACATTTACGCAATATTTTGAAAGAGTCTCCATTCAGCCCGATCATCGAATCCCGGTCATTGACCGTAGATGAAAACAATGATCTTGCCAATGTCAATCCAAGCATTGCAAAAGAATGAAAAAAGCTCTCACAAGCATCCACTAAAATACTACTATGATACGGCAAAATATCACAAGGGTGGACCCTACAAGGAGAAGTAGAGTAAAAGCTGTTGGTGGTGCTCACCAAAGATAACACCAAAAAAAGGAAACAGCAAAAGTCAAAACTACGAATTTAATAAAGAGAATGTCAAACATTCATCCTAGAAAGAAAAGCTCTTGGAAATGCCAACAAGTGCTGATAACATTTCTTTCATCATCACTCTTGGAAAATATATTAAATATGCTGCGGAAAAATTAAATAAATGCTCTTGAATGCAAGGAAATTGTTGACTTGATGGAGGCGGTGCGAAAACAATGGTGAGTTCTCAAAGTTAAAGTTTTGGTGAAAGAGTTTATAGTCAATCTATCAAATGGCGTGGATAGGAACTCTCTTGACTACGCTTGTATATGTGAGGAAGGAAAGTTTCTCCAAATGTGATCAACATTCCTAGGTAGATCGATAATACTCGGCCGATGGAAAACCATTTGTCAAACCATCATGCCAAACAAGCCGCCAAAGGAAAACTCTCTAAAAGCGTGTCAATTTGCCATCACCACGATTGGTGCTTTATGCCGGGTCCCAACTAATCACAAATCCACCATTTCTAATGGAGGGAAATTCATATATCAGCCGCACTTCGGCTACATTTGACTATTTCTACATTTTTATCACACCCTCAAGCATCGCTATGCTATCAAGGGACAATAGCACCCTCCACCCCGTGGTATTATAACCATCAACGACATCCAGTTGATAGAGATACATGTGTAAAGAGCTCCACACCCCACTTCCACCACTTCTTCCGCAGCATGTTCACACATGCTCGCATCAAAAACATCAAATGTCAAGGCAAATTCTCGGAAAAGATGTCATTGTTGTGCTAAAAGAGACACATAGGGAACAAGCAAAAACAAAGTCTTGAAATCACTCCACCCGAAACACCAAAAATTGAGGGATAACTTATGATGAAATTTGTTAATCTTGAAAATGAGGATGTTCGGATGGCGATCTTGATGAAGAAGATTCAGAAGATACTTCCTTCCATGTCTTCATCTCGGAAGAGCACTTGAATTGTACTCCTGTGCCCTATTGCCTACGTGTTTGTTCTCAAATTGTTTCTTGCTCTTGTTTTTTCCAAGTTTTGTGTATCTTTGTTGATTGCAATTTTCTGTTAGACAGATTTGTAATGCCTTGACAGCTTTGTACTCTTGACAATTGTTGGTACCTCTTTAATTATATGCTTGACTGCTTGGGGTAATTGTATTGTTTCCTTTGGCCCTTTATGGCTAAAAAGGGGAGAAGAACTCTGTGTGTGAGTAGTATTGTGTAACGATAGTATTGGGTTTTGGGAAGCTGTATGGCAATTTTAATTTGTATGTGGCAATTGTGGGCTGTGGGATTACGTATGGGTAGAATTTATCTTATCTCTAGGTTCTAGTTTATTTAAGCTTAGAACTAGTTTGTCTTCTGCATAGGTTCTACGATGTGTTAAGTAGTTTAGCCAAAATGTGCCAAAGGGGAGTTTGTTAGTGTTTTAAGTTGGCATTAATTTTGGTAAAACTAGGCTATAGCAATGTCTTGATAAATGTCATGACATTCGGAGATTAAAGATAAATCCTACTTGCTAAGGATGTTAAAGGACAACTCGGAAGCTGGAAAGTAAGGCTGTCTTTGAAATTACTGACAGTCGATGTCATAACGGATGTTATGACATTGATGTGACATACGATATGATACATTTTTTCTGAGACTTTTAGGGAAGTTTGTTGGCTATATTATTGTTTTATATTATTAGAAAGCATGCTCACGTATTGCTAGGTTAATCTTAATTAGACCTAAATTGGTTGTTGAAAAGCCATGTTTTTAGGATTAAATTAAGTGAACCTAGCTATCTTTATGGAAGACCAAAGCGAAGTTTCGAGGTGCTTCTATAAAAGGAATTCAACCCTTACTTCTTCTGCATTCTCGGAATTTATTGAAGATATAGCGAGGTTGTTATTTGTGTCTTGTTAGGAGAGTTAACATTTGTCTTGTGTAATTCTAGTTTCTCTTGTGAGCCAAGCAACTATCAATTGATATGTGCATTGGACTAGGATTTGTTTGTAAGGGTAGTTTATCACTCAAAGCTTTGAAGCACGAGTGTTTTTCTCTTGATTGAAAGCTTTGAAGCAAGATCAAGATAGTTTATTGAAGTGTGTCTTCACAATTCAATTATTCAATAGTTGATATCACTGCTTTGTGATTGAGGAGTGAGTAGGAACTCGGATCTAAGTAGGACTTAGGTTGAAGTTGCATTAGGTAGGTTTTAAGTGAAGGAGATAAATGGTTGGTTTATTCTGAATTAATTCTACTAATAGTGAATTTCCTCCACGCTTGGTAGCCCCAGGATGTAGGTGTAGTTAGACACTGAACTGGGTAAACAACTTATTGTGTTCTTTACTGCTGTTTATATTTTCTATGTGAATTGTTAACAGAGTGTCAGATAGTGTGTCATAACATTCTCTGTGACATCATGTATCTGCTGCCAGGAATTTCACAAGATAATCATGATAGCTGGCCAAAATCGTGTAAAAGCTGATTTTATAAAGATTGAGCATTTTTGGAAAAATTTTATTTGATTTTTCAATAAAAAAATTTCCATTGAATGAAATATATTTCCTCCAAAGTTTTGACCTAATTCTCTTCCTCTATTTTAACACGAGTCATTTAGATGCACAAGGACACAATTCAACAGCTAAAGAACTAGGGTTTGAACTTCAAAAATTTCAAGCAAACTTGCACCATCAAATTCCTTTTTGCAGACAGTTCTAAGCAATTTTAAGCATTCATTCTTGTTCCTGAGGTATTACAGGGTAAGTACAAGTCCATAACCATGGCCAAACACGTCTGAGTCGTGCATACCACGGGCTCTGATTGCATAACATTCATGAACTTTGATTTTTGAATTTTATTGTGTTTTAATTTGAACTAACCACACTAATGTGTTCCTAAGATGTCATAAAACAGGTTTGATCCATCGCATGAGGTTTAGAATACCTAAATCATGATATGCCATTGTTAGGGCTTGAGCTCATGAAGCTTCGGATCTAGGGCTACCAGCAATTTCAGACCACGAAAAGCATACCATTGGATTTGTAGTGCCCTAAATAGATGATCTGGACACTATTCTTTCATTGTTTGATTGATTTTGTAGGTTTTCAAATTTTGTCTCGTCGGAGAAGACAACGAACCACCATCGTGGCGTCGCTGATGCAGGTCAAGGGTTTCACGTGCATGCGTGGCTTCATCGTCCATCTAATTGGTTCGTTCAAAAACACGAGGGCCCTCTTGACTTGTTTGAAAATCCAAAATGAAAGCGTTATTATATAATCGTATGGTCACGATACAATGACAACAACATACATTAGTTCGGATGGCAAAGGCGTATTGGTAACCTAGGGGCCTAGGATCGATTCCCGTGACCACCCTTCCATTATTTTTCAATCGTTTCTCTCTCTTCTTCTTTTTTTTTCAATTTTCTAACATTTTTCAATTTTCTTTTCTTTTTTAATTTCTTTCAAATATTTTTTTAATACAACAAAAACCACGAAAAAATATTTTTATTTTAGATTTAGTTTAAAATAAAAGTTTAATTAATTTTAGACACAAAAATATTTTATTTTTCTTTTCACTTAAAATCATTTTCATAATTAATTTCTAATTAATTTAGAATTAGGTTTTCTTAATTAAAATCAATTTCAAAAAATACCAAAAAATGTTTTTCTTTAATAATTAGGGCTTAGAATATTTTCACAATTATTAAAGCATTTTTCTCATTATTTATTTTTTGTTTTTGCATTTAAAATTCTAGAAATCGATGTATAGGTCGCAGGATATTTTTGTAACATCGTAGATTTACTTTTCTCACACATTTACTTTTCTGCACTTCCTATTATGTAACTTTCCCAAAGCCATGTAATAACGTAGGACCTTTACTTTCTGCTTTTACTTTCCGGACCTTTACTTTTCTGTACATATTAACTGCTTAGATGTATGACTAATAGGATTGTATGTCAAGATCTAAAACCAATGTAGAATAACCTTAATTAAGAGATACATATCTGAACTGAATCACTCTTCACACTTGCAACCTTAGGGTATCCTCTCTTGTTGCCTTCGGATAAACATGGTCATGTCCCTCGAACGTAGGGTGTACCATTAGTAAACGTCCCTCGATTCAAAATCATCACAAAGATCATAGTCCCTCGATGCCCCTCGATGTTGCCTACGAATATATGATATCGTCCCTTGATTGTTGCCTACGAATAAGTGATGATCGTCCCTATGAATTTGCTAAGGTATCCTTACATGTTGTCTTCAATGACCATACGATGACCCTACGCTGTCCTTCATCCATGGATAAGGTTACCTACCAACTAATGGTATGGATAACACTATCCTAAAGGAGAAGGAAAATAACAAGAACGACCTTTAAGTAGGTAATAAGATTTTTAATTGCTTGCTCCAATCCAATAAAAAATATTTTCACACCTCACACTCTTTTCAAAATACTTTCAAACAAACACTTTGTATACATTCATACGAGAATCATTACAAAGTTACATTTTCAAAACAGATATTTTCAAACACTTCGTATACATTCTTGAGGACTGATACAAGAATTATTATGAAGTCAAAGCAAAATACTTATTTTCAAATCACACACACAGAAAGCAAGTTTTCAAAAGTGAGCTAAAGAAATTAAGAGTCCGTAGATAACTATGGATGGAAAGGGTGTTAATACCTTCCCTTTTCATAATTACGTCTCGTACTCAGAATCGATAAAAGTTATTTCCTGTTCTTTTCACCTTTCTTTTATTGGATAAAAGAAAAGTTATTGATGACTCTTGCTATCCGCAACATTTGCGATAAAACGCAAAACAAACAAGTCAGTTCTCCCACCATGTTATAGAAGGCATTTAATGTTCTTGTGTCCCACTACTTCGGCAACTGATCCAAGGTGTTTCTACTTCTGACCCAAAGCAACCGACATCCTTAGAGGTCGACCATGACTGTTAAGACTTCCCTGACTAATAATTTTTCGACAAGACTTTGGGGAAACTGTTTTAGGCAGGACAAAGTCCTAAAAGCCAAGTCCCCGTTGTAAATTCACTCAAAACGACCCAATGTATACAAGCCATCACACTTGAAATTTTAGGTACACTATTCTGATCTCTACTTTTACTACACACATCTTGAATTCTGAACTTAATTAGACGCTGAAGTGCTAATCTTGTAGACCCACCTCATTCTTGTGCAGATGTACGAGTTAAATATATAAGGGTTATTACCACTTTTCCTCCCTGCCATTTCTGGTTTACCCCTTGTAAAAAAATTTCTTTCAAAAACAACCTTGCCATTTCAAAAAACTAACAATTTAGTCCCTAAAGTCAAAATCCGCAATTAAACCCACAGTTACCATGAATTTTCTTTCAGTTTACCTCTGATTTTGACTTTAGGGACTAAATTGTTAGTTTATCAAGTTGTTTTGAAAAAATTTTTGATAAAATAAATCAAAATGACCCATATAAGAGGTAAAATGGTAATAATTCAATATATAAACTCTAATTTGTTTTCTTTCTTTAAGAGTCGCTATTTTTTAATGATCAAATAATATAATATTACCTCTATTTCAAAATAAATATTTTTTTAATTAAAATATTTGTTTCAAAATACTAGTATCAACTTTACCCCTAAAAAAATATTGTATACACACTTTTCAAATTATAAAATAGAATTAAAGTATGATATCATATAAACTCGTATAAAGCAGAATTAACAGTTGTCCATTAAACTCATATAAAAATAATGAAGATAATAATGATAATTAACACTATTATAGAAACATAATAACAAACTCTTAACAAACTACATATATTTAATAAATTAGGTCAATTGTTGTTGTTAAAACAAGGCACAAACAGTTTTTGTGTGAGTTGGTGGTTTGAAACACCTAACAGAATGACATTCCCTGCAATTATATATTGCCTTACACAACAACAATAATTAACTTTTATGAACATTTCCTTTGAAATAAATTTAATGAACATGATTAGTAGGGATTAATTAAAAGAATTGAATTAGAATCTTAGATATTGCTATAGATTCTATATTTTTCGTTGATAAAATATTGCCGCGTATATTTTCATACAACCGTTTGAGATTGTTGCACCCTAATAAAGTTATAAAACCAACTAAAACTAAAATCTTATAGTTTAAGATTTATAATTTCACGGGCCATATCCATACAATACTGCACTTGGTGAATAAATCACAATGTAAAAATTTGGAAATTTTTTAATAAATATTTGAGAGTGTGTTTGGACGAGTCAATTAGAAATTTTTATGGAATTCAAAATTTTAAATAATTCAAACAAATTAATTGATGTTTATTTATTTTATTTTTTGTTTGGATGGAGTATTAAAAAGATTCATTATTAAATTTTTTGGAATCATTTTCATAAATTTTAAAATTTTAGAACCAAATTCAAATTATGCAACAATCTCAATTTTTTATTTTTTTTTGAGTCATTTGAAATTCCTTAAATTTGACTTGAATAAAATACTTCATAAATTTACATCATTTTAACAACTTTTCATATTTTTTATCCAAACAATAAATTTTGATCAAATCATTTAAAATTTTCTCAAAAAATTACTTTCTCTCATTAAAATGCTTCATCCAAACACAGTGTAAGGGTTTTTAAGAGTTTTTGACAAAATTTTGGTAATATTTTTTTATTCAGGTATGGATATCCAAATTTAATATATTTTATTTTTTATTGAATATGTTTGAAAATATATACCCGAAGCCATCAAATAGTTACTTTCAGACTCATCCGAAATGGTAACTGTCTGACACACATTTGAGTTTTTTAAAAATCAAGATTATTTCGGATAAACATATCTGAATTATGCAGAATTAGTAACATATTATGTTTTAACAAAACCAATACTATAGAAACATGAAAAATTTAAATTGAAAAAGTAAACATCAGTAAAATGTTGAATACATATATATTATATGTATTTAATCATATAGAATTTAGGATTAAATAAGTTTTTGGTCCCTATAAATATTGCAGTTTCAGTTTTAGTCCCTCCTGAATTTTGGCAACGGTTTTTTTTTGTAAAAATCGTTGCCTAAAGGCAGTGAGGGACTAAAAATGAAAACTGCAATATTTATAGGGATCAAAAACTTATTTAACCCTAGAATTTATATTGTGCACGATAACACATTCAAAAAATGGTTCGATTATATTCCAAAATGCACCAAATAAATTGTCACCACTTAAATCTAAAATTGATTCTTTCTTCGACTTCTCCCTATTTGATTCTCTCTCAAGCTCTGTCAATTTGGTGAACTCCGCCATCTTTTCCAAAAAGTGATTCAGCCAAACTTCTGTCTATTTTACGGAATTTGTCGTCCACTCCACTTTGTAGCTAGAGTAGGACACCATGTTTCAAGTAAATGTGAACAAAATGTAGCGATCTAAGATACCTGATACAAATGATGCAGCCAAATGGATCTTGAGGTGGGCGACTTCGAAATGGGGAAAATGTCTCAGAAAAACCATATCTTGTTAAATCAATACATACTATGTCATATGCACTTGCTATCAAATTGCCAATTTTAGGGAAGCACATCCACCTAGTATGGAACCGCTAACACATGGAACATGAGCATTATAAATTTTATCGAATTCTTCCTTTTTTTCTATATAGTGATGTGTAAAGTTTCCTATGCGTCGCCAACTCCGAAATAAGTGTTTGGCACACAAGAGTGTGATTCTCTTTCTCTTTTACCAAGTAAGCCAAACACGGCCCAAAACCCTAAATTACCATCACCCCCACATCTATGATCCTTTCAATGTGTTTGTGCATAAAAAGCGGTATCTCATTAATGTGGATAATCGATAGTGGAAGTAGTGGTTTTTTAATCGGAGGTGTAAGTGGGGTTTTTTAATAGACGGTGTACGAGGTGGTTTGGAAACAAAGTGGTTATCATCCAAAAGTTTTAATAGTTTTTGCATTTCGGATCTTGTTGTAGGATTTTTCCGTGAACAAAGTATTTTAATTATCGATTCCACAGGGATTGGTGCATGTTATAGTCTTTCAATAGAAAAGTATGTTTTAAGATGATGTAACCAAAGGGTTTGTTATCTACTCTACTAGAACCATGAGTTTCCAAACAACAACTAAATTAATTCTTTCAAAGAGTTATAGTTTGGATTAGAGAGAGTTTGAGATTGTTTTCAAGTTAAGAAGACATGTCAAGATTAGTTTCATTGATCTAGTTTCATACATATTCATTTAATCAAGTGATGAACATAATAGATGATTTCTACAAATACATATCCTCTCAATCTTGTAGATTTCCACCAAGATTGTGAATGTTATCATGTTAATCCTTGCATGATTCCTCACTACAACTATTAGCATGATAATCATTAAGTTCAATATTTTGTAAACTCTAACACACAAATCTATTCCTAGCATTTGTTTATGAGAGGATGAATATCCTAGGTCACTTTGAAATATTCTTTTCAAGCAAAACTCAAAGCATAAAGATGAAGAACAAAGATATTCAACTATATTAATCATCAACCATGTTCATACACCAATGGATTAAAAGAAATACATACTATAAAGATCAACTACCTCTAATCTTGACACAAAAGGAGCTTAGCTACTCATTTCCATGGTTGCCTTGCTCTCAAGATTGTTGGTAGAGATGATGAACATGAGAAAAATCAAGAGAAAAGCTATGGTTTTCTTTCCTAAACTTGCCCTAGATTTTCCAAGATGAAAAGATAATGATGGTATGTGTTTTCTTGCTTCCTTTACAAGCCAAAAGGTCTGGTGAAGTGATGGGTTGGTGGCTCAAAGGTGAAAGCATGGGTTGTCCTTTTTCGAATTTCATGAGACCGCTAAGCGCTTAAGTCATGTTGGCCACTCATGCAACACTATTGGTGCGACACATAGCATGCTTCCTCTTCAAAATTATCTTCAAAAGAATCATCCTAAAGCTCTTCAAGTGCCCTTGAATCCAAGCTTGGGAGAATTAGTTAATAAATTCCTACAATTAAGAGTGAAAGTAAGTTAAATAATATATATTAAACAAAAACTAAATAAAAACCTAATTAAAAAAAATACTAGAATAAATATACAAATTAAATACAAAGACATTGTTAAGGACCACAAAATAATGTACAAAATAACTACAAATTGGTCCTTAACAACTCTCTAACTTACTTCTTTGTTTGTCCCCAAACAAAAGTCAATAATCTTGCAAAGCTAGAAAGAACAAAATGCAAGCATGCAAACTCACACAAGAGTAATGGTTCAAACTCGACATACCAAGCAAAAGCACACATCAATCGCTTCTTCTAAACACAACATGGCCATGAATTAAGTTCTAAACACAATATATCAAAACATATAACAAAATAAAAGATATGTTCACACTTGAATCACCTAATCATTTCTTCAAAATTCAAGAAGAACAAAATGTATATTCACAAAGGACCAAACACTCTCACTAATAATTATGCACATCCAGAATAATTCATGCATTCATCGAAACAAGTTAAATGATAAAGCAGGAAAAAGATCACTAAGGACTTTCAAGGTTGTAACTTGGCTTAGGTTAGAAACAAGGGATATTTAAGTACAAAGCCATTGAAACGAATCGGGTAAAAGGATATGAAGAGCATTTCACAACTAATTCCCATCTCATTATTCACAACCTCTTTTCTTTTCACACAATGATCCTCTCTTTTTTTTTTCTTTTGATTTCTTTTCATAAACAAATTTCTTTCTTCTTTTGTATTTTTCTTTTTCTTTATTCTCTTTCTTTCTTTAGGATCATTGTGCCATAAATTTAGGTTCTTTTTGATCCACCTCCCCAACTTCATTTATATAAATCCTTTTTTATTCAAGACATGCTCTTCAAGGGTTAATTGACAAAAGTGGTGGTATTCATCAACAAGAAAATTTATAGAATGAATTATCATTGAATTTCTCAAAGATCATCGACAACTATTAAGTGGCCTACTTAACAATTAGTCGATTTGATACATTCATCCTACAAATACTATTTAAGCTCAAAAGGGTTCACAAGGATTCACTCTCTCACGGGTAATTGAAGCCCTTTTTAAAATTTGTGGTTTTCCTCATAATGCACAAAAAAATTGCCTTGATCATTTCTTAGTTTCCAAGTTATCACAAACAAGTAAAGATTAAGCATGAATCACACGAGTTAACACAAATATTAGACACTCAATATTTGGTAAAAAGTGGAAGCTTCTCACATATATGGTTTATGTCCTAATGATTCGAATGTGAACACAATTTTTTTTGTACATGCCAAAATATCTTGCATAAAGAACAAATTTCATAGACATGTTATGTTTCTACAAAACGATTAAATGTGTACCTTCTTCGTGGAATGAATCGAGAATTTTATCATCACCATCACTTTGGTGAAACACGCTTACTAGCTTTGAAGAACCATTTGAAAAATCCGGACAAACCACAAGAAGTAAATTCAAACTAAATACTATAATCTAAAAAAATAAAATAAAATAGAACAAAATAAAAGAAACTAAACTTAAAATGAAACGACACCCCAAAATGGTGTTTAAAACTTAAAAAGAAGTATTTAGGCTTCATGCCTACAAAAAATTAATTGGAATTACAAGCCAATCCCCAAAATTGGATGGCAACCAACAAAATCCAAAGTTTAAAACTAAAATGCAAAAGTAAAATCTAGAACTAAAATCTTTGAAAGTAAAATAAAGCAGGAAAATAAGAAAATCAATCGGGTCTAGAATCGAATCTCAATCGACCCAGTCGAACCGGAACGAACTCTCTTCACCATCATCATCTCCCACCTCCTCCTCGACATTTGGCCCGACCAGGCCAACATATCTGCAGGCTGCTCACCCGCGAGTGAAATGGTTCACCCGGGCTCTCTAATCTGAGCAAGGTGCTCCATGCTCTCATGCATAAACAAAAATGCTCTCGATGGCGAGATGCATCTGCTGTTCCATTCTTCCGATGGACTTGCACGAGAAGTGCCGCCCAATGCGGCACAGGCAGCAGTATTATCAAGGACCCTACAAAATCGATCACAGTAGTGATCATCAACAACTCCATCAATGGTAAGGTGTCCTACTGCAGGAAAGGCCACCTTTGCTCTCTTAAGCAAACCCATGATCAACCCTGGATATGTGAGAGCACACTTTATACGCTCCCCCCTGGAGGTATAACTAAGTGTAACCCTCTTCAGCTCATTCGCTATCAGACGGCCAAAATCAATTTGCTCCTCATCGAGCATGTAAGCAATCAAACACATCGTCTCCATGGGTATCGAAGAGGTGTGGCTCCTAGGTTTCAGTTATGCGAGCCACACACATCATAACGCGGGCATCTGTTTTCAGACTGGTCCTGGTGAATTTCAAAGGTTGACCAGCCCGATTCAATTCATAAGAATGCCCGGACAAACAGAGCTTATTCTTCAGCATGTCGTAATCCCAATTACCACGAGCCAGGTGCTCATGGTAGACATCGATTGGTCCTCAGGGCTGTCGATTGATGCCCGAGCTGATTCTTGGCGAGAGAAAAGCGGTTTGCCTCGAACAACGGAAGCAAACCTAAACTTACATCCCTCGGCCGGGATAGCATTAGCATAGAACTCGCGAACAAGCTCCACGTTCACCTTTGTCTGAGGGTTACAAAGAACTTCCAACACGTAGTTATCAAGGATGACATGAGGCGTGTGGTAGTGCCCTTGCTCACGGAGGCGATGGTGCGCTCGATCCGGATGTTTCGCTCCTCGAGCTCTTTGTAGTGAGCCTCGAGCAGCTCCAAATCGAACGACATCGAACACGGTGAGAGGGCCCGGCCCAGCGAGGAAACTCTTTGTCGCTTAGGTGCCATCGAAATTTTCAACACAAAATCAGCGGAAAAGTGACACCGAGGTGTCCATTAGCAATGAATCATGCAAACAGCAAAGCAAACCAACCAACCAAAGCATTACAACTAATCGGAAATACTAAAAACACAGCAGAAGAATTTTTCAAAATTACGCAGACCGCAAGCGCTCTGCGATTTGAGAAAAATTCTTACAAACAATTTTCTCCACACATCACTTCCTAGGGCAGCGAAAATAACATCCTATTACTTCTCTAACACAAAAACATCCTAATTCTAAGAGAAAATTGAAAATTCCTAACCCTAGGTTTTCAAAATCTAACCTAAACATGCAATGTATCAAATTGAGAAAGGAAAAACATAGAATACTTACTAGGATGCCTTGGGTGAGTGATTTGACAAAGAAATTCAAAGATTCGAGATTTTGGTTGGGGATTTTGGGATTTTGAGAGGATGAAGAAAGATGATGAAAATAGGAAAAAGGTTTAAAATAACCCTAACCCCTTTTAAAACTAACTAGGCCACGATTTGGGCCTCCAAAATCGATTTTGCAAAATATTTTTTTTAAAATCCGGACAGGCCTTGATCCCTATCGGCCGAGTTCTGCCAGATGGGTCAAAGTCTCTGGCCTTGGTCTGAAAATTTGAAATTTTAAGAAAACAACAAAATTAACGCGGGCAAGTGTAAATGAGTTCAAGGAAGAATACTTACAATGTTGGGGTGCCTCCCAACAAGCGCTGTTTAACGTCGGTGAGCTCGGCGGTTCATGATGATCATTGATCATCAAAGAAGGATTCGGCTATGTTGCGGCTCACCTCTCCGCCAGCGTCCGTTTCAACGCTGCCCATTCACCGTCCATTCTTTTGTTCGTGCAAGATCTTGCAAGACAATTGCACCATATTCTTTGACTTCTTTGATTAAAAGCGGACCGGACCACTTTGTTTTGAGTTTTCCGGAAAAAGCCTCATCCGGAATTGAATAAGAGAACCTTTTGTCGGCCTTAATTCCTTGATCTTTATCTTCTTATCATGGAAACCTTAACTTTTGCTTTGTACCTCGGTTTGAATGGTATGCTCCTCGCGCATTTCTTCCAATTGAATGAGTTGTAATTTTCGCTTTTCACCGCCAAGGATGAATCAAAATTCAAGAATCGGAGGCCCACAATGCTTTGTGCTCCATCTCTACGGGAGGTGACAAGTTTTGCCATACACAACTGAAGCAGGTTAGTCAATAGGAGCTTTATAGGCGGTTCGATACACCCACAAAGCTTCATCTAATTTTGTGACCAATCTTTTCGAGAACCGAAGCAGTTTTTCCAAAATCTTTTGATTTCTCTATTAGACACCTCGGCTTGGCCATTTGCTTGAGGGTGATAGGGGTCGTCACCTTATGTTTTACACCAAATTGTTTCAAAGTTTTGTAACAATGCATTGCAAAAGTCGACCCACCATCACTAATGAGCACCCTAGGCACACAAAAGCGAGAAAAATGTTTCTTTTCAAAATTTGATATGTTTTGGCGTCGGCCTTAGGAACAATGGCCTCTACCACTTTGACACGTAATCCACAGCTACAAGAATATATTCATTTGAAAGCGAAGATGGAAAAGGACCGACAAAATCAATCCCCCAACAATCAAATACCTCCACTTCCAACATATTGTTCAACGGCATTTCATCTCTTTTTCCTATCCCGCCATTTCTTTGACATTTGTCACATGACTTAGCGTGAGCATACGCATCTTTGAATAGCGAAGGCCAATAAAATCCAGATTGTAGGACTTTGGTGGTCGTCCGCATTCCATTATAGTGTCCCCCACAAGGGGAATTGTGACAATGCCAAAGAATGTTTTTGGCCTCTTCATCGCTCACACACCTTCTTAGCAATCCATCACTACTCAACCTAAAAATGTAAGGTTCATCCCACACATAATACTTCGTATCGGCTAAAAATTTCCTCCTCTCATTCCAAGTCAAATCTTCCGGCCTTAATCCCGCGGCCTTGTAATTTTCCATGTCGACAAACCACGGTCGCTCTTGGATTGCAAATAACTTCTCATCAAAATTCCTCCTTCACCTCTTTTTCCTTGTCCGTAATTTTTCGTTCACTAAGCGAGACAAATGATCCGCTACCAAATTTTCGAACCTTTTTATCACGGACCTCTAAATCAAATTCTTGCAAAGAAGAATCCATCGGATTAGCCTTTGTTTAGAGTCGGTTTGGAATATTTTATCGCCGAATGATCCGTGAAAACTACAACCTTGGAACCGATTAGGTAAGGCGAAACTTTTCAATGCATATACAATTGAGCAACTCTTTTCGGTTGTTGCATAGTTTATTTGAGCATCATTCAAAACTTTGCTCGCATAATGTATAGCATGGAAGATTTTGTTCTTCCTTTGGCCTATCGGCTCTACCGCATAATCACTAGCGTCACACATTAGTTCAAAATCGAGTTTCCAATTAGGCGCGGTGATTATGGGTGCTTTATCAAATTCTCCTTTAATTTTTCAAAAGCTAACAAACAATCATTATCAAACAAGAAAGACTTATCTTTGTTGAGCAAGTTGCTCAAAGGTTTGGCTATTTTGGAGAAGTCCTTGATGAATCTTGATAGAATCCATGACCAAAAGCTCCGAATGCCTTTGACATTGGTAGGTGGGGAAGCGTCTTGATAACATCAATTTTGCTTTGTCAACCTCAATTCCTCGGAAGATATCTTGTGGCCAAGGACAATCCCTCGGTCACCATAAAGTTGCATTTTCCCAATTCAAGACCAAGTTGGTTTGCACACCTCTTCAAGGCGGTGTCCAAATTTTCAAGCATAAATCAAATGAAGCTCCAAAAGCAGAAAGTCATCCATAAAAACTTCAATTGTCTTTTCAATCAAATCGTGAATATAGCTTGCATGCACCTTTGGAATGTTGTCGGCATTGCATAAGCCGAAAGGCATCGCCTATCGCGAAAATTCAAGCGGACGTGAAAGCCGTTTCCTCATGATCTCCGGATTCACCGATATTTGATTATATCCGAATAACCATCCAAGAAACAATAGAATTGTTGTCCCACAAGCCTTTCTAACATTTGGTCCATGAACGGAAGAGGAAAATGATCTTTTCGCGTCGCTTTGTTAAGCCTACGGTAATCAATACATTCTCCACCCGTCACTTTTCTTGTTTGCACTAGTTCATCCTTATCATTAGATACAACCGTCAAGCCTCCTTTCTTAGGAACCACATGAACCGGGCTCACCCACGTACTATCCGAAATCGGGTAAATCATCCCCGCTTCAAGCATCTTCACTACTTCTTTGCGAACTACCTCCTTCATCACGGATTCAATCGCGTTGAGGTTGGGCTACCGTTTGTACTCGTCCTCCATCATAATGTTGTGCATACAATAGGCGGGCTTATGCCTTTCAAATCGGCTAAGACCCAACCAATCGCATTTTTGTTCGATTTCAAAACTTCAATTAAGCTTTCCTCCTCATTCTCCGACAATGTATTGCTAATGATTACGGGATTTTTACCTCCCTCCTCAAGAAACACATACTTTAAATGAGACGGTAGCTCTTTCAACTCAAGTTTTTGGTCGTCATCTTTTAGATCCTTTTTCAAACTTTCCTCTTCTTCCTCCCAAGGGTGCATTTCCTTTGAAATATCCATTCCTTCCAAACACTCCTCAATATCTCGACTATCATCATCATCATTCACCTCTTGTGTTGCTTCCTCAATAACGTCAATCTTGAAACAATCTTTCTTATCCATGGGATGCTTCATTGCTTCAAAAAGATTAAAGCAAATCTCTTCATCTTGTACTCTTACCTTCATTAGGCCATCATCTATATCAATCATCACCCTTGCCGTTTTCATGAATGGTCTTCCAAGAATTAAAGGTGCCTCCACATCTTCCTCCATGTCTATGACAACAAAGTCAACCAGAAAAAAGAATTTGTCCACTTTTACCAACAAATCTAAAGCTACACCGTGCGGGCGAGTAATAGACTTGTCCGCTAATTGCAATGTCATCTTTGTAGACTTTAATTCAATCTCCCCCAATCTCTTCACAATGGATAATGGAATCAAGTTGATACTTGATCCCAAATCAATCAATCCGTTTCCAACATATACATCCCCAATAGTAGGGCAAAGTTACCGTCCGGATCACTCTCTTTCTTGAATGGTGCGTTGAATTATTGCACTACAACTCGCATCCACCATTATGGTTTCTTGATCGTATATCTCTTCTTTTTGTCAAAATATCCTTCATGAATTTTGCATATTTTGGCATTGCTCTAATGCTTGTAAATGGAATATTTATTTGCAATTGCTTGAAAATATCCATAAACCTAGCATAGTGCTTTGCATCATCCTTTTAGAAGGAAGGTGAGGATATGGTAAACTTCTCAATGGATAAGTTACTTCCTTCTCTTTTCCTTTTTCATTTTCTTATTTTCTCCTCTACTTTCTCCTTTTCAACTACACCATTTTCCTTTTCCTTTTCAACTAACACCTCATTTTCAACTAAGTCATCCTCCACATCAACATTATCATGTTTTTCGACTTCAACCTCTTCATCTTTTCAACTACCTCTTCCTCCACTATTACTTCTTCATCCTTCTCCACTACTTTTTCTTTCTTTCAACTACTTTCCTTTTCTCATCACAAACTCTACCACTTCTTGTTGTTATGGCTTTACAATGCTCCTTAGGATTTGTTTGCGTAGTTGGGGAAAATGATGTCGAAGCACTTTGTTCGGAAAGTTGCTTAGCGAGTTGTCCCACTTGTGTCTCCAAATTCTTGATGGACGCCTCTATGCTCTTTTGATTAGCCATAGAAGCTTGCATAAATTGAGCTAGAGTGTCTTGAATGTTGGAAGATCTTACTTGATTTTGAGGTTGGTTTTGTTGTTGACCTTGGTTTTGTGGTTGACTTTGATTTTGATTTTGATTTTGTGTTTGATATGGATTTTGCCTTCCTTGATTATTGTTACCTTGCCTCCACCCTCCTTGATAACCTTGATTACCCCTTTGTTGGTAACCTTGGTTTTGATTTTGATAAGGGTAAGGAGCTCGTTGTTGGTACCCTTGGCCTTGGTTGGCCACATAGTTAGCTTCCACATTCTCCGGAGGACAAAAGCCGGTTTTATGATCTCCTTTGCACAATTCACAACAAGCTATTTGGTGAGCTTGCTTATTTGACGCTCCTTGTAACTCCATGATTTGTTGAGGGAGTTTAGCCATTTGTTTTGTCAATTCTTCAACTTGTTTTGCAAACAATTTGTTTTGCGCCACAAGTGCTTCATGACTCGAACCAATTTCTAAAACTCCCGTTTTCACTTGTACACCTCCTTGATCATGTTGAGTTTGATGATCATTCCTTCCCATCTTCTCAATTATTTGGATTGCTTCATACGGTGTTTTTGCCATCAAAGAACCTCCCGCCGTGGCATCCAACAACAATTTGTGTTGAGGTTGGAGACCATTTTGTAAAATATGAATTTGTGTAAGCTCGTCAAAACCATGGCTCGGACACTTCCTTAGCATAGAATTATATCTTTCCCATGCCCGATTCAAAGGCTCGTTTACTCCTTGCGAAAATACCGAGATAGCCGTCTTAGCCTCCATGAAACGTGATTGAGGAAAAAAGCGTTCAAGAAACTTTTCCTCCAAAACATTCCAATTAGTCATTGTCTCTTGCAATTGATCAAGATACCAATCTTTTGCCTTCCCCACTAGAGAATGAGGGAAAAGCCTTTGGAAATATTGCTCTTCTTGGTCTTCAGACACCGCGCTCGCGATCTCATAAAACTTGGTAAGGTGAGTGTAAGGGTCTTCATGGTCGTGGCCATGAAATGGACTTGCATAGAAGTTGAAGCAAGCCCGTTTTCATTTCGACCCTTGCATTTGCTTGTCGGGCAAATTAAGCATTATGGCGAGGGCTATTGACACGGCCCCGGGTGGTGGTGGTGGTGGTGGTGGTTGATTCTCCTCCATAGTGGTGACTTCTCCAAACACGGGTGGTGTTGAAGAAGTAGATGCTTCTCCTCTTTCTCCTCTTTCTTGCCTTTGCCTAGCTTGTCTTTTTCTTTTAGCACTACTATTAAGTCTCTAGCCGTCCTTTCAATTTCGGGATCGAAAGGGTTGGTCGACCGAATACTTCCCGCATAAACTAATTCCTGAAAAGTCTAGCCACACAAAAGAAACAAAGAGATTAGTAGAAAAGTCTTAAAACACAACTATTGCTATACTAACAACATCAAGCGCCAATCCCGCAGCGCCATTTTGTTGTAGGATTTTTCCGTGAACAAAGTATTTTAATTATTGATTCCACGAGGTTGGTGCATGTTATAGTCTTTCAATAGAAAAGTATGTTTTAAGATGATATAACCAAAGGGTTTGTTATCTACTATACTAGAACCATGAGTTTCCAAACAACAACTAAATTAATTCTTTCAAAGAGAGTTATAGTTTGGATTAGAGAGTTTGAGATTGTTTTCAAGTTAAGAAGGCATGTCAAGATTAGTTTCATTGATCTAGTTTCATACATATTCATTTTAATCAAGTGATGAACATAATAGATGATTTCTACAAATACATATCCTCTCGATCTTGTAGATTTCCCACCAAGATTGTGAATGTTATCATGTTAATCCTTGCATGATTCCTCACTACAACTATTAGCATGATAATCATTAAGTTCAATATTTTGTAAACTCTAACACACAAATCTATTCCTAGCATTTGTTTATGAGAGGATGAATATCCTAGGTCACTTTGAAATATTCTTTTCCAAGCAAAACTCAAAGCATAAAGATGAAGAACAAAGATATTCAACTATATTAATCATCAACCATGTTCATACACCAATGGATTAAAAGAAATACATACTATAAAGATCAACTACCTCTAATCTTGACACAAAAGGAGCTTAGCTACTCATTTCCATGGTTGCCTTGCTCTCAAGATTGTTGGTAGAGATGATGAACATGAGAAAAATCAAGAGAAAAGCTATGGTTTTTCTTTCCTAAACTTGCCCTAGATTTTCCAAGATGAAAAGATAATGATGGTATGTGTTTTCTTGCTTCCTTTACAAGCCAAAAAGGTCTGGTGAAGTGATGGGTTGGTGGCTCCAAAGGTGAAAGCATGGGCTGTCCTTTTTAATTTGACCATTGTCGCAAGCGCACTCATGCACCGCCTCCGACCGTGCTTCCTCTTCAAAATTATCTTCAAAAGAATCATCCTAAAGCTCTTCAAGTGCCCTTGAATCCAAGCTTGGGAGAATTAGTTAATAAATTCCTACAATTAAGAGTGAAAGTAAGTTAAATAATATATATTAAACAAAAACTAAATAAAAACCTAATTAAAACAAAATACTAGAATAAATATACAAATTAAATACAAAGACATTGTTAAGGACCACAAAATAATGTACAAAATAACTACAAATTGGTCCTTAACAGATCTCAGACCTCTATTCGCCATATTATGTTGATAATGTTCATTGTATACCTGCATGATATTTAAAATACTTTGTGGTCTTTTCCATTTCAAATCTGCAAGTATGTTTCTCGGTCATGACTTTGAAATAATTTCCTTCTACCCTGGCTTAAGTTGACATACAATTGGATAATCTTGTAGCTTGGTCCAACATATGATTATGTATACCAGAAATGACATTAAACCGTCAGATATCGTCCACTTATCTATAATTTACACTCATAATTTCTCAATCTCGTGTCATCATGTCGAATATCTATCTCGATATCAATCATTTTAACGTCTTCCTTCACCTCATCTGGCTTAACATTTTCATTCTCCTTGTCTGAAACCTTTACAACAACTTTCAGAAACATGTCAGGGATCACCATGTCTAAAATGGTCAAAAATAGAAAATTTGTTAAAACAAAATTCAATTTTGTTTCTGTAACAGATAGTTTCCAATATGCACATTTGAAGTATAATAGGTGGATTTCAGATATGCGTATGCAAAGTGACATTTTTTTCTTCCATTTGAAACTCAACATCAATGCAAGGAAATGAGAGATGAAATGAGAAAAGTTTACCTTAAATTGTAACTTTCTATGGTCTCTTTGATATGATAAAACACTTGAAACTTTGTTTGGAGATGAAAATTTGATTGAGAATGGTTGTATTTTTGTGGTAGGTTTTGGTTATGGAGAGAAATAAAGAGAATGAAATAGTGGTAGGGGTGATCACGCAACAAGTTGAAATAACAACAATACTTTCGGTTATGCATATCCGAAAATACCACTGGATGTTAAATCTAACGTTTAAATAATAATAATGTGTAAACATGGGGATTTTTTAAGATGCATTTATGAAACACCTTGAGAATTGATTTAGGGTGCATTTAAATATACATCTCCGAAGATCATTTTGTATTTTTAGAGGTTTACTTCACCCCTATAAGGGTGTATTAAGAAATAACCTCATTTACACATACTATTTTTACGCTCTTCATTTAGATTCTCAGTAAGTATTAGAAAGTTTTGTATTTACTATATTTAATACCTTTTAGTAGGACTATTAAAAATCCTTGTTGAACCAAATTGATCTACTGAGTCAAACTGAATTAAAGTTAAAATAAACAAATCATTGTGTTTGATTAGTGAATTGAGTCTTTGTTGCAGAAACACTTCTGGAACAAAATCAAATAACAAATAAACCAAACGAAACTGAAACCGAAATTAAAAGTAAAAAATGATTAAAAAAACTATAATCTTATTAGAAAATGAAAAGTTCCAAATATTATAACAATTCTATTTTTTAACAAATTTTTCATTTTGACAAAACTGTATTCATTTTGCCACCCCTGCTTGAGAAACTTAGTCAACATATAAATCAATTACTCTTCATACTTACAAAATTTGTAGTTGTTTCATTTGAAAGTACTTTGTCTCTTGCATAATGACATTTTATTTCTATGTGCTTGGTCCATTAACGGAATATCATGTTAGATGAAATATGGAGGGCCACTTGATTGTAACATATGAGTTTTGTGGCCTGAAGATCTCCCAGCCTAAGCTCTGAGAGTAATTTTTAAAGCCATGAAAGCTTATTTGAGGTTTCTACCTGTAATACAGTGGGAGAACTGACTTGTTTATTTTGTGTTTTAACGCAAATGTTGCGGATAGCAAGAGTCGCCACCGACTTTTCTTTTATCCAATTAAGGGAAGGCGAAAAGAACAGGAAAAGACCTTCGTTAGATTCTAAGTACCGGAGGCAGTTATGAAAAGGGAAGGTATTAGCACCCTTTCCATCCGTAGTTATCTACGGGCTCTTAATTGCTTAGCTCACTTTATAAATTGCTTTTTGTGTGTGTTTGAAAATGTTTTTGAAAAGACATTTCGCTTTGACTTTGTAATGAGTCTTGCTGGAATGTATACGAAGTGTTTGGAAATGTTTTGTTTTGGAAAAGACTTTGTAATGATTCACGCTGGAATGTATACAAAGTGTTTTGAAAAGTTTTGAAAAGTGTGAGGTGCTAAAAAGTATTTTTTTTGATAGAGCAAGCAAAAGAGTCTTATTACCTACTCAGAATGGTCGATTCCATGTTATTTTGCTTTCGTTTAGAATAAGGCTATCCGTACCATTAGTTGGTAGATAATCTTATTCGTTGGATGTAAAGGGACATTCAAAGGGACATCAGATGGTCATAGAAGGCAACTTGTAGGGATACCTTAGCGTATTTGTAGGGACGATCATTACTTTTCGTAGGAAACAATCGAGGGACGAGATCATATATTCGTAGGCAACATCGAGGATCATCGAGGATCATCGAGGGACTATGATCTTTGTATCGAAGGGACTATGATGATATGTTTGTAAGCGTCTTAGCTAAGATACCTCCATGTTCAAGGGACATGACCGTTGTTCGTAAGGCAACAAGAGAGGATGCCCTAAGGTGAGTGCATGTGTGATAAAGTGTATTGTATTCAGATATTTTATCTTGTGATTAGGGTTAGCTATGTTGATTGAATTAGTCATTCCATACACGCCTAATTACTAGCAATTAATGTGTGCGGAAAATAAATTGCGGAAATGTAAAGTGCGGAAAGTAAAGGTCCTACGCTATTACATGGCTTTGGGGCAGATACATAATAACGAGTGCGGAAAATAATATCCTAATTAAGCTATTACATCCCATGAGCAGTTACATAATAATGGAAAAAACGTGCGAGAAAGTAAACCTAGCTATTACAACCTGGAAGCAATTACAATAATCGGAAAATATTGCGAGAAAGATCGAATTGTAAATAAGAGAAAATAATGTTAGAAAAAAAAGAAAGTTTGTGTTACAAAAAAGGTTTTAGGGTTAGTAAACCTAATTAAATTAGAAAAATATTTTTTGGGAATTTTCTGGATTAATTTGATATGGAAAAAGTAATTTAAAAGTTAATTTCCGATTAATTAACAATTAAATAAAATAAAGATGAAAAATAATATTTTTTTATGTCAAAAATTAAATTAAATTTTTTCTAACCTAATTATGAAAAGAAATAGTTTTTGGGTGATTTTTTAATGTATTAAAAAAATGTTTGAAAAGAAAATAAATAAAATAGAAAATAATAAGAAAATAAGAAAAAAGGTTAGTTTTGGCAAAGGGTAAAAAAGAATTGGGGTAGTCAGGGATCGAACCCCTGCCCCAATGGTCAAACGCACGCTGCCTTGCCAACTGAGCTACATGTGTTAGTTGTTTAGCAAATGAAACAAATGAAATATAAGTGAAAATAACTTCTGAAAAAATAATTTAAAACGAAAACGCACCAAGGAGTCATCTTCTTCGTTTTTGAACCGGAGCTTTACCTACGGTTTGTATCCGTAGCAAAAGCCTATAGTGACAGCCCTGTGTGTCACTATATCACCTGCAAAAATCAAGAATCCAGAATATGCAATATAAATTAGCTATGAATACATGAAACAATTGGAATCGATCCACTGAGCATGATGGTACCACTCGTTTGGCCCAATTTCACTTATTCTGAAAAACCCTAATCCAAGGTTTCAAACCCTAACAATGGTGGATCCTTTGTTTTGCACCTAAGCTTCAATTAAACTATCCAGACATCATCGAAACTTCATCACAAACACCAATATATGGTTAAATCCAGTTAATTATGCATGAAAATATGAAATCGATTTTGAAAAAGTTTGTTCAAACCGTGATCACTGATAATGTGATTTTGGACGTGTTGATGCTTGGTGAATGGCTGGAACGATTCAGAGGGTGATGAGGAACACGTTGCAATGCTTAGAATTCCTTTAATCAGAGTAAAATTGTGGCTGCTAGTTGCTTGTGTATCACGGTTTTTTGAGAGTTTGTGTAAGGTTCTTGGCTACAAAAAAAATCCTCCTAGAGTTTAGAAACCTTCTGAATATATAGAGGATGAATCTAGGTTAAGAATTGATGAGAAATATATCCCATTCAATGAGAAAATATTTAATTTGGTAATCTTTTCAATTTGCATCAAATGTTTCCAATCTTGTACCAATCTCATACCAATCACATAATTTCGAAATTTTAGCTATTTAATGAGTACCTTGGACCTCAAGAATGCCAAATATACAGCCTTGCATTGATCGATTTAATTTTGCAATTTTATTTTAATTAAATTGACTTTAAATGAATAAAAAATCAAAATAAATAAAATAAAAAGCTCAAGGGCGTGGAATTGGGCTTGGAGGTTCTAATTGAGATTAGAAACAAGTTTGAACCAAAAAAAGTTTGGCACATTTAGAAAAACTTGATTTTCTCAAGTATTTCTCTTCATGCACCTCCTCAAAAATGCCTAACTTGCACAACTTGTATCTTGCTCAATTTTCAACATTTTTGGGTGTTCTTGGACTTTTTAGAAATATCAAGATGTCGTATAAACAACCATTTTGGTGTCATCTTCATTGAAGTTTCCATGTTCATGAACACTTCTTTGCAAAAAGATGACTTTTTGTTGACTTTTAAAAGCACCTGTAATGTTTTGATCCATAACTTCCAAATGAAGCATTTCTAGCCAAAGCTTGTGAGACATGAAGTAGAGAATTGAATTCCCTTTAAAATGAGATTTGGTGGAAAAATTTCTGATAAAGTATATGAAAGTTATGCTTGGTCAAAGTTCTGTTGACTTTTGTCTGAAAAACCCTAATTTAGAAACTTTGACTTTTGATTAAAACTTGACTTTCCTTGAGGAATCATGATCAACCCTTGATCACATGATGAATATTACTCCAAAATATTGATGTTGACCAAATATTATGAAGTTTGACTGTATGTTGACCACAATTGACTTTTTATCCAATACAATTGATTTTCAACCATCTTAGCAATTGACTGAGCAAATTTGACTTGTAAGGCTTGAAACTTGACATGGTGATCCCTTGAAGCATATGATGAGGTATGATGACCACTTGACGCATTAGAAATCCATTTTGACTTGAGAGGAGCAAAATCCTAGTTTGGATTGATTGCTTAGGAGAGGGTTTGTCTGGTCAACCCTTGTGGAATCCTTGAGTATGGAGTTGTGAATTGTCTTGAGAAGTGGGAGGGCAAATTTTGGGGTATAACACTACAATACCACGATATTCTACTTCAACATTAGTTAATGTAATTGTATTTTATTTCTTGCCTCTTCGTGAGATCATATTACCTCCAATAAGAACACAATAACCAAAAGTGTATCTCATATCTGACGGTGATACGACCTAGTTGACATCTGAATAACTAGAGATTTTTGCATCACCCTTATCTTTATATATATATATATATATATATATATATATATATATATATATATATATATATATATATATATATTTGAATAATTTTATTCTAATGAATATCACACAGAGCATTCATAAATTCACTTACTATGATCACTATAAATGTAAATACTGGTATAATGATTGTAAGATAATTAAGAATATCCACCAGTAGTCAATATCTTCCATGGTCTTCCAATGGCCCCCTTAACCCAAAAGAAGCTTGAAGTTAGGATCCATAAGAGTATCAATAGGACGACAATCAAGCATACCGATTTCACTTAGGATGTCTACTACATACTTGCTTTGGTTGATTCTAATGCCTAATGAGGAACGAGCAACTTCAATGCTTAAGAAGTATCTGAGTGACCTAAGTACTTTGTCTGATGTTTTTTTTGAAAAGATGAGTTTTGAGTTGCTGGATTCTATCTGAGTCATCTCTAATGATAAAAATGTCATCAATATAGACCACAACAAAGATGTTTCCACCATTGGTGGAATGAATGAAGAAAGTAGAGTGATCATATCTAGTCATACCAAACTATATCAAGGAAGAGCTGAAGTGACCAAACCAATTTTTAAAATTTGATGATTGGATAAAGGAGAAAAGTAGCTACGAACACAAGCATGCCACCTATTTGTTGAAAATCCCTGGCCTGGCACACACGTGACTTGTAATGATGGGCAAATTTGCCTTCTCAAGCCCTCGAATCCTAAAAAATATATCTCTTTCTACACTTGATCATTTGAGATGATCCTTGAATCAAAGTCGAAGATGAGGATCCAAAATCCAAATTTCATGTTTGGAAATTTTTAAATTGAGTTCAAATTAAACCTAAAAAATTGCCATGAAGTTGATAGACTTTTAAGTAAAAACTTAAAAAATATCTAAGTGTTTAGAAACTTCCAAGCTCAATACCTCTCAAAATAATCACTTTTTGAACTTTTTGTGACAAGGACAAAGTTTAAGAAATTTTCTTCCTCTTTCCAACCATATAAAGTATGCACATTTTCAATAAAAATTGAGAAAATTATGACCATTCCAAATTTAACATTATGAACATTTGGAAAAATTCTAAACTTCAAGTAACTTCTTTCACAAGTTATCTTCAATTCTACCTTTCCTCTTGATTTTATGCCACCATTGATCATGAAATATGAAAATAGGAACATTGAATTGATGGTTGACCAAAAGTCCCCTTGGTCAACTTTGAGTTTGGTTGACTTTTGCCCAAATGACTATTTTACCCCCAATTGATTAATTGAATCACTTCCAACCAAAATTGATGATCAATCCTCCAATCATAGGTGCTTAGAAACATTTCGAGAAGAGTGGAATCAAGTCTTACCCCAAAAGTATGAGAAATCCTGATTAAATCTAAAACCCTAGTTTTGGACCCTTGTGTTAGGAGATGGCGATCCAGTCTCAAATCCCTAATTGGTGTGGACATGTTGAGAAATTTCTTGTATAAAGATGTCTCATATGATAATGAGAGGAAATTGATTCATGAATTTGGCCCACACAAGCATCAAACACTTCATCTGGCCAAAACCTTAATCTCAAGGGATGCTTAGAAGACCAATAACTCAAGCACCAACACTTGTACTTTCAATATTCTGCTGAATTAAGGAGACAACTAAGATGTCTTGAGGTGTGAGATAACCTTGTAACTTGAGTAGCCCAAAGATCAAGGGTATGAGACCCTTTTTTCACTGATGGACAACACAACCAACCTCTTGTAGCTCAGAGAAGAACATGATAGCAAAAAATACCTTGATCCTACCACAAAAATGCATGAGCATGTATGATGAAGCATAAGCCATATAAAGTAAAATGAAGAGGGAAAATTTTGGGGTGCAACAAAATTTAATGCAACCATTTCTTCCACCATCATCTGGAACCAGTTGGGATCAGTCATAACATCACTTGTAGATATATGGATAAAGACATTATCCAAAGCCGAAACAAAAGAAATATATGAAGTAGATAGGCAATCATCGTTTAAAAGTAGATAGACATTATTTAGGATAAGGATGATGAAATCGATTACCTTTTCGTAATGCTATTGGAAGTTTAAGTGCAAGTGACATAACTTGAGAAGGAGTTGGAGCGTTACATGGTGGTGGTGGATCAATATCACTCTTAATTCTGATAGATGGTGTGTTTAGTGCTGGTAGACATGCAATGGAGGTATAGAGCGCAATGAGGGTATATATGAAATAAAAATATCTCAAACATCGAGTACAATTCTCTTGAAATGAAACAAAGGCATAGAAAAATAGGAAGTTTCAAAGAATGTGACAATTAGAGGAAACAATATATCGTTAAAGTTGAGGATAAAACAAAGATATCATTTTATAGAAGTGAGTATCCTAGAAAATACATTTGAGAGATTTGGCATAAATGTTGTCTTTACGTAGACTAAGGTAATGTACAAAGCATGTGCAACCAAAAACACGAAGAGGAATGAGGTTGAGATCATCTTGTGGGTTCAAGATAGAGTATGTGATATGATCTTGAAGGACCGAGGAAGATATTTAGTTGAGAAGGTGACAAGTTACGGAGAGTATCACCCTAAAACTATAAGAGACATTATGGTGAAGTAAAAAGTGCATGCGATTTCAACTAAATGACTCTTTCCTTCAACAACACTATTTTGTTATGGTGTATTAGCACACGATGATAGAATAATAATCCCTTATGACGTTTAAAAGGTTGAAACTAAAATGACATATATTCACGAGTATTATTAGTGCATAAAATTTTAATGGAATTGTCAAAGGTTTTAATTTACGCAAAATATTCTTGGATCATATGGAAAACATTTATTGCAAAAATATCCTAATGAATTAAAAGGTGACACAACACTTTTATTTACTCATTGACAGTAAGTGTGATGAGCATGTTTTATAAACTGACACACAAATGATGACAATTTAAAAAAACTAAGAACTAAAAGAATTTTTTATTAATTCTAGGGTGACCCACAATGATGTGCAAGGTTTTGAGTCGTGACAGAAGCACATGCCACCAACAATGATAGATGATATAATCCTCTAGACTCACTCTATGCTCCAATTGAGGGTATGATTGAGTTTCTTAACTAATAATATATTGAAAGGGCAGCCCGAAATATAGAACACAAAATCTAAAGAGAAGTTTGGAAGTGGGTATGCCTGATCAAGTCCTTGAACTTTGATATTGGAGCCATATGCGACAATGACAAAAGGCAAAGAATCTAACTAAAATAAGTGAGACAAAAGAGATTTATTATCAGTCATATGATCAAAGGCACTAGAGTTGAGTACCCATAGATTAAGGTATGAGGACATAAAGATAAATCCTACAAAATTACCAGAATGAGAAACAACGACAAAAGATGTTGGTTGACGGGCTGCTTTGAATTTAAGTAACTCATTGTAATCAATGGTCTAAATAGTAACATTTGGTGGAAGTAAATTGAGTAACAACACCAATTCTGAGTTGTTGTTGCAGTTCCCTTGCCTTTATACGACATATCTTCAATATGAACTCAACGATTGCAATAATTACATCGAATACCATGACGTTGATTACCACGTCCTCCGTTTCGTCCACCACGAATATGGTAGTGGTAAGCAAGACCACATGATTTAATGGGAGATGGAGTAGAGACTGGTCCAAAAGCATGAGGTGTAGTCAAGTGCAACAATTGTTCACTAATTGATTCATAGTCAAAAACTATGGATCCTGATAAAATATAGTTACGTATGGAATTGAGTTCTGGTTATAGTCCGACAAATGTCATGTTAATGAAAAACCAGTTGCGTTGTTGTTCATGAGGTGTTGTATCAACTTTCAATGAAACAAGCTTACTAAGATAGGCTTGTATATCCATGTTCTCTAATTTCAAAGAGTTGAGATTAAGGATCACACTGTAGAGACAATGGACATTGTGAGAGAAGATTTTCAACGACTTTTCCAAACCCTGTAGCAAGTGGAAAAGGCTTTATATTGTGCTTGAAGATTAGGCACTATGGAAAACCATAACATGGTTCATAGAGAAACATTTGTTTGCTTCCATTTAGTGGGATGAACGGTGGCAATAATCTTCTATTGTAGTTGGATGTCCCGGTTAGTTTCTCGCCCGAGATGAGAAGAACTTTAGTAAAAGTGACATAATAGGTTGCATAATAATCTCCCATGAGAATTGATGGTTGAAAAACATAAAAACATGATCAGTTATTGGTGGGGAGGACAATGATGGTCAAAACGAATAGCGAAACACGACGAAAATGTGCCGAAAAACGAATTTGGTGCAGCGCATGGGGCAAAAATTTCTTCGATGGGTTTACTAGAGGATTGTGAACCTAATGGTGGCAATACGACATTGATAAGATGCGTGGAGGAGGAGAATAGAGACATGCAACGTAGTGATGTTTATTGTGGCAGTCAAGGGTTCTAAGGCACAAAAGAAGGGATTGCGAAACCTTTAAATTATGATACCATATTAATGTTAGAATAATAATGCAAGTGTGAATAAATGGAGAAATAGTCCCACATTGGATATGAATGTGGAGACTTGAGCATATATAAGTGGGAGAACCCACGCACCTATCACCTTAAGATTTTTAGTGGATAACGTGTCTCTCACAAAAGTGCATAGTCCTTAACTTTGTATCAATGCTCCTAGTAAATTCTCCCAACAAATGGTATTAGAGTCCATTGTGGACTCACACGTGAAGGGGAGTATTAGAATAATAATGCAACAAATGGTATCGAGCCTAGTTAGAAAGGGATGAGGTACAAATGGTATCGAACCCGATACGAGAAAGGGACCGGGGTACAAGTGGGGGAGTAAGTATTATGGACTCACACTCGAATGAGAGTGTTAGAATAATAATGTAAGTGTAAGTAGAAATGTGAAGACTTAAACATATATAAGTGTGAGAACCCATTCACCTATTACCTTAAGGTTTTAGATGAATAAGTGGTGTGTCTCTCATAAATGTACATAGTCCTTAACTTTATATCAATGTTCCTAGTAACTTCTCCCAACAATTAAAGATGTGTATGAGCTGTTTACAATAGCTAATGTATTGATTACAATTTATACAATATTAGAGATAATTATTGCTAACTAATTAATCTTAACAGCTTTAAATAGAGATGTAAAGTGTCATTTACTTATGGGCTTGAAGTATTTGATCTATTTGTTACTGTCGAGTTTCCCATCTTCTTTCACAAAACTAAAATGTGAGACAGTAGACATTAAAAACTATAGTTTTAGTAAAGCAAGAGAAGAAAAAGGGTTTAGTTTGCACCATACATATAAAAGCAAGTCCTATGATTGCATTGACTTAATTCTTCCACAAGGAACAAGCCAAACGTGTAGAAAACAAATTGTGTTTCGTCATTGTCAGAGCCAGATTACTTAGGTTGTTCATGTCCACATTTGTCTATGGAGAACAGCAATGCCAGCATGAATTTTTGACCCAAAAGGCACATACTTTTGAACACTATAAAAGAACTGGGCCATTTTCTGTTACCACATTGAGAATTCAACTAAAATGATAGATCATGAGATCTAATTCATTGGATTTGGATTGTCTCATCATAGATGACCCACAAGTTTCTTACACACTCTATAAAGGAAGTCTATGCCCCCCACCTACAACGACCCGTGTATTTCAAGATATAAATTAGATATCTCCCGAACATAACGACCGATAAGTTGTTATAAACACGAGAATTTAGAAATGTAAAATATTTTAAGAAATAATTTTGCTGTTTATTATAATTCTCTCTGATTCGAAGAATTAGTCTCTGCAGTTGTGAGTAAAGACTGTCTGATTCATATCAAAAAAGATAGATTGTTATACTCTCTAATTATATTTGCATAACAACTAGCACGTGCGTACCAAGGTTCAAACACTAGTGATGACATCAAACTTAGCAATGTCGGCTTCTGCCAGTTGAGTTACGATTTAGGGACAGTTTTTGGTGGTTTTGTTACTTAATAAACTAGCCATGGCTAGTTAGTGTTTTCTCATCACATTTATTATGAATGATTGAAAAGGGTTGCCTATACTTTTGTAGGGTACCCTATACTCTCAATAGGTAGTAACACACTATTATGCTTCCCTTGAAAATGAAAGCAAGTTTTTTTTGGGTCATTCAATTAGCTGTCTATTGCAAGACAAGTTTCAATTTCATTACCTGCAAGGCTGGAACACTCTCAACATTCATGAATCTATCAACACATGATTTTAACAAACTCTAAGGTAGACAATGCATTTGTCTATGGGACCAATAAACCATTCAAAGATAGTAATATACATATAATACACACAACAATGTATCTATCACTTTCATAGTGAGCAACCAACATGTATCTTTATTTATATGTGGACAAGTCAAGTTCCACATTCTAATATTTGAGTACCTGGATGAAACATACTATAAGACTCTATAACTTCATCATACTAAAATAAAGTATTGATTACAGCTTCACTTTTCTTCTAAGGTGAAGAAAGTATCAGTTGATTGGTTTGTAACCACCCCAAGCAATATAGCTATCCTGCAAACCAAAGTCCTATAAAAAAAAGAAGATAAAATGTATCACAAATCGAGAAAATTTGGTGTATGACAAAATTAAAATGAGTAAAGTAATAGATGATCATTGAGAAAATACGAATACCTGCTGACTAAATCGAAAATTGGTAGTTGGTGTGTCAAGCTCGAGATTTTGGTAATCCTTGATATCGTTCTTCTTTGCACTGTCAAGGTCAAAATTCTGGTAATCTTTGATATAGTTGTCTATTGCAATGTCGAAGTCAAAATTCTGGTAATCATCAATATTGTTCTTCGCAATGTCCAGGTTAAGATTTTGGTAATCTTCCACATTGTTCTGCTTTGCAATGTCCAGGTCAAGATTCTGGTAATCTTCGATATTGTTCTTCAGTTGGTCCTGTCCTTGATGAGCATATATAGAAAGACTATGTTGTCTATTTTCTCCATCCATATTCAGAGACTTGCTTGGAATCAAATCCTTAAACGAGGGAAATGCTTCCGCGAATTCTGGTGAACCTAATAGATACTGTGACAGGTCAATGTTATTATCTATCCCTTTGTTAACTGGAGTTGTTAACATCGACAGATCTATATTCGCAGACTCATCATTTTCATCCGGACTATCCAATAACCAACTTTCTATCTCATCAAGGTTTAGCGGAGTCTGGCATAGAAGATAAATAGAAGAACAAAATTATCAACATAGTTTATTTTCATATTTCCACCAACTATCGTGACGAATCAAAACTATGAAAATTTAACTCATAATATTTTTTAATAGCATACAATAAGAAAATGCTAGGGGCGTGTGATAAATGGAAAGATCTTTTACCTCAGGAGTATGATGAGATTCTTGTCCCTGATCGATATCTAAGCGTTGCTTTTTGATCAGACGAGGATCAGGAGTCACAAAATTCGGAGTGATAGGACTCACATTTTCAGCAGTTTGACGATCAGCCTGATCACGTTTGCCTCGCAGTTTGACATGCTCCCGCTTCTTCTGGTAAAAGATTTTTGCTGCAACATACTCTCCATGCTTTTCATTCTCTTTTGTCCCAAGATGAAATTGATGCATAATCCAATTAGTTTTCCCAGATGCACCCTTACTCTCAGGAGTTGAATAAAGAACCATAATCTTTTTACTTCCTATATGGACCCCGTTCATAAAAATAGGTTTAGTCTTTCCTGTCTTGTGCCAGCGGACATAACTTGCATCATCTTGACCATGTACTCTACGACGCTTTCGACTGCCAGAATTATAAGCTTTTACTGCTCTATGGAAATAGTGCGAAGCATTTCCGTCTTGTGCAGCACCTACATTTTTTAAAATATAGCTTAGTATGTTAATCAAAATAATAATCAAGCATTCGAATTTGAATAAAACTCAGTATTTTCTACCTGGTAAATATCGAGGATGAGTATAACAGATACCCTCGTCCATATCAATAGTAGGGATAAATTCATCGATGAGAGGGTGCGATTTTAAGTTTTCATGACCAACTTTTGCATGTAAGTGCATTATTATCTCTTGATCAGATGGGTCGAATTTAACGCCTATCGGAAATCCAGGCCACTCTTGTGTTACCTAACAACAGAAAATTTTCAAATATCAGATCATTTATAAGTATCATGGTATGTGGCAAGTATATGGCACATATATGTGAATTTTAGGACACATATATGTGACTCCAGGTATATGGCAAGTAGCATAGTAACAAGAATTTGAGACCATCAGTATTGAAAATGTATACTAAGATGGTCGATTAAGTTCAATTGGTGTCATGTACCTTTGTGGACAAAGATTGGAAGATACAATGAGAAACTTCCTATGAATTAAGTTCCTGTGTGAAAGAAAACCAAGCCTAGTGTGCTCTAATTCTTTCGAATAACAAGAATGACCTTATGTAATTTTAGAAAAAAATAATGCACAAAGAAAATATGGATTGTCAAATGAAGTTTTGATTTCTCTTTCTCCTATCACTTCTAATAAAACAATGTTGTCGATGGTGCAGAGCAAAAATCCCGCTATACCGGCCGCTTTGCGGTGCTATTATAGCGGATTATAGGGAAATAACCTGACATATCAACCAATATTTATCATTGCACTGGGCTCAAAAACCACCATGTATATCCGCTATAGTAGCCATGGCGCTACCATTTGATAAGACGATAACAAAATTGATGATTTTTATGGTGTTTTACATCAACCAAAAATCAATTTCTTTCTCATTATATATGGCTTGGAGACGAGCCTTAAAAGCGTATGGCATGAGGAGAATCAAGACCGAGTAAATAATTTTAGCAAAAGACAAAACACTTCTAGTTTAGAGGTGAAAGGTGGAGATCATAACATAACATATGTTGCACAATTTTAATATTTTAGGTCCATAGTATACAACGAAGGAGAAATAGAAGAAGATGTAAACCATCGAATTCGTTGAAATGGAGGAAGACTCAAAGTGTTTTATGCGTCTGAAAGTACCATTTAAAAGAAATGGAAAATTTTATGAGACATTTGTAAGACTGGTGATGAGAATGTTGAGTTGGATGTATGATAAAAAAACTAGACAAAATAAGATTATAAATGAGTATATTAGAAAGAAAGTTGGGGTAACATGGTGTAAAGGGAAGGCTGGTGGAGTTTGTATAAGGAGAAGGAATTAGATAGAGAATATCTAACAGTTATAATAAAAAGCGATGTAAATTACATATAAGTTATGCGAGTGTGTAGAGAAGACTTAGGAAAATTAATTGTATGAAAATTATCTTGAATAATTGAACACTAGTACAAAATTAGATATGGAGGAGGTAGAGGTTGAACACTTTCCAAGAAATAAACCTTACACACACAAATGCGATATCTTAAACAAAAAGCTAAATTAAAAGATATACATACATGATTGTTGTCAATAACATGTTGACAATTAGGGCAAGCTATGTTTGGATTGCTTTCCGATATAATTCTTTCGGTTGCTCTAGATGCACACCTTATTTTAGTTGCAATGCTACTTTTGTCCACTAACCACGAACACGATGGTGAATATAGAAGAAAAAATGAATCATTAATCAATATAAACTTTGTCAATCAAATGGTTCAAAAACTATGTTTTAGATGAAAATCTACAAATAAAAATAAAAATATGAACAAATGGTAAAATTAATCAAAGAGGGAAAAAGTATTAGTTTCTAAAATTAGAACAAAGATAGCTTAGGAACTACGAAAACATGAAGAAGAAACACAAAGTGTCTAAATAGCACATAAAAAAGGATTTTGATATGTAGAAGTAGAGCATATTTGGTTTGACTTTAATCAAATTTCATAATCCAAAGAAGTTATCATTGTAGTTTTTTTCTCAAAAGTTGTTGATGATTATAAATTAGAAAAAACATAAATGACATCAATCTACACCGAGTGATGATGTGATTATGGCCTTAACACTAAGGTTTATAATATCTTTTCTATAATTTGGAAAAAGACTGCAACTATGATATGGGTTGCGACATTAAGGTTTTTGATATTGCCATGACTACATCCCAACTACGACTTGTGTCTAGATTTGTATGCATCTTTCAATCATAATTGAGACCACTTGAGTTGCATTTGATCCCCAGACTCTGTAAAATCGAGGATCTCAACAAGAGTGCAATTTAAATACATAATACTGCAATAGAAACCGCGTGATACCTAATTGACTACACCTTGATGTGTATCAAGGACCATAACGCAATCACAATGTGACCGCATTGCACCCATAATTACAACCACACCATACTTAATTGACTATATCTTGCTTATATCAAGGACCACAACCCAATCATGACACAATGTTGATTTAAAACTTTGAACTTTATGATCATATCGAATACCTAATTTATTACAATTAGATCATTACCAAGGATCCTTACATAAACATGATGTGACCTTGGTTTGATAAGTTGAACTTGTGATCGTATCAAATTCCTAATTGATTGTAATTACATCATTACCATGAATCCAAACACAATCGTCACACAACCTCGATTTAAAATTTTGATATTTGTGATCGAATCGAATACCTAATTGATTACAATTTGCTCAATATGAAGATCAAAACACAAACGTGAAGTGACTGGAATTTTAAACCTTGATCCATGTACTCGCATCACAACCACAATTACAGACACATATTACCTAATTGACTTAGATTTTATGATCCTGAATCACAATTCGTGACACAATCATGATTCAAAACCTCGATACCACAGCCAAAATTGTAGTATCAAGGATCTTGTTGTGATTGTGCCATGATAAATGATTATGAGAAAATTGTAGCCAGTTAGGTATATGGTAATACCTAATTAACTTCAATCTTCTCAGAATCAAGAGTCAAGACACAATCATAATAACATCGCAATTAAAAACCTTGATCTACATTAGAAACTAGGGTAATAAAACTCAACCAACAGCCATATCCATTGAGTTCTAAGCAAGGTAAAAATACTTTAAATTAAATTTCAAATTAAAAAGGATGATAATTATGATTGTATATTAAAACGAGTAAATCATTTTGAAGGTGCATTATATTCTACTAGTAAAAAAGTTAGATTCCATTGGTGAAAAATATAGAAAATCAACTTTCATTAGTGACATTCCATTTAGAAAATCAACGATTTTTCCATTCAAGAAGCAAATCTCATTTGCAATAAAGAGAAAAGATCCGCAATATGTTTTTGGTATTCTTCAGCTATGCTTAAGTAGAAAAAAAGTGATGCTTGATACTGAAGCAAAAAGAAGAGACTTACCCAGCCATATCGAAAGGAAGAGAAAGAGAGAGACTTTGGTAGTGCGATTCAAGTGTATGTGTGAATAAGAGAGAATAATACTTATACTGTTTTTGAGGTTGCTTCTCCCTCTAAAACTTCCTAAAATTTAAACAACGATGTCCGTTTTTGTGCCTCAAACAAAAATATGTTTAATAAATTTGTCCCCTCTACTTTTCCAATTTTAAATATAAGTTATATATTTTTTAATTCATATATACTAATATTATAAATCATTCTTACGCATTAAATTGATCATGATTTTAATGTTTGATTCTTATAAAAGTATTATCTTTAGGCACGTTTAATTTTCTAAAAACAAGAAAAGAACAATACAACTTTTATTTTATTCTAGATTTAGGGTTAATCTTGACACCTGACAGAAAATAGCATCATATCGAACGAAAATCACGTGATAAAGCTAATGGCAATAATTCGAACAAAAACAAGAAAAAGTTGTCACTTGTATAAAGATAGATAAAGTTATCCACAAAGGCTTATAACTGGACCGACTTAAGACTAAGCTTGACGTGTCACGTTTAATATAAAGAACAAATTCAAACTTATATATATATATATATATATATATATATATATATATATATATATATATATATATATATATATAGAGAGAGAGAGAGAGATAGATGTAAAATACTCTTTTTAGTCCCATATGTTAACGTCAAGGTTCATTTTGGTCCCTTAATTCATATTGGTCTCCTAACTCTTCAAAACGCTTCACTTTAGTTATTTTTGTCTAATTAGCGACAAAAACACTCGAAAATTGGTCGCTAAATGCACACTAATTAGACAAAACAGATTAAAATAAAATATTTTGAAGAGTTTAGGAACCAATATAAACTTTTAAAATTAAGAGATCAAGATAAACTTTGATATATATATATATATATATATATATATATATATATATATATATATATATATATATATATATATATATATATATATATATATATATATATATATATATATATATATATCACGATTTTTATGTTTGATTCTTATAGATGTATAATTTATATCTTTAGGCATGTTTAATTTTCTAAAAACAAGAAAACGAACAATACAAAGCAAATAGTAATTAAATCTTAACACAAATTTATTTTGTCGTTTTTTCTATTATTCTTTGTCGAAACAAATCAAATCATATTTTTAAAGTATTAATGTAAATTGATTTTTATACATGCTAATAGGCTTGATAAGATTTTACGAAGTCCAAGCTTAAAATAAAGTTTATGACAACTATTAGATTAAACTCATACTTTTTAGTTTTTTTAAATAGGTTCGACTCAATCTTACCATAAACGATGTATATTATATAGAAAGCATATTATAGTAAAAATTGTATCATTTTATTTATCGGATGTATATGGATATCTAACAAATACAAATTTGTTTGTCTAATGCAAGAACAATCAAACCCAATAAATTGTCTTGCACTAGCTTGTATTATCCTGCAGGATGTGTATTTATGCTCAATATTAAGGTTTCTATGTGTTTTGTAGGTACGCCTATTTGCAATTTTTGGAAGACCTTTGGGGGCTTTGTTGATGATAACAAAATTTGATGAAGTCTATGTAAGTTTTCCGTCAAACAAACTCCTATAATGATGTCTATAAAAAAAAAAATCAAATCTCATTAGTTAGAAGAGTCAAGTCTTATATGAAGTATTGAATTCGTGAGTCAAGTAAGGAATCTTTAAGTTTCAAGGTTTTGAAAAAGAACAAGGATGAAAGTTCATTTGTTCATGTGTTTGATTGATCAATGTGTTGTAAATGTACAAGAGTATCTTCTAATATATTAAGGAAACTCACACACGCGCACAAATGTCTTTTAAGTTGTTCTAACTTTATAAAATCACCTAAATATGCTTTGTGTACGCACATAGCCTGTTTAAACATTTAAGAAGGATATTTACACTAGATAATAGATTAACACATTTGATTTAATAGATAATTTTTTGTAACATCTCTGGTTACTCGTGTTGTCAATAAATCAAATCACAAATTTTAATTCACTTAAGAGATTAAACTCGAAAAAATCCTATAGATAGCTTGGGAAAAATAGTTTGAACAAATTTGTTGTGCTTGAATGTTGATGTTTGAATATAAATAAATTGGAAAAAAAATTCTAATATGATTGTTCGATAGTACAAGATAAACAAAGGACATAAATAAAAGTGAAATTAATTGAATGTTTTGATTAACAAATTATGAAAGGGACGCATATTCATACATGTTTCATCACAAACATGTTTCTCTCTGTAAGTTCTATATGGATCAAATGATAAAATCTTCAAACCTTGATTACAATAATGAGATCAACTTATATACTAAACATCAACAACCTTTGATAACGGTTATCTCTCTAGAACTTGACATGTATCATTTTACGTGGGCCTATGTTCTCTACTTTGCTTCCATGTGTTGTTAGTCTTTGAATCGCCTCTAACGACTACATATGTTGAAGAATGCTTTGTTTGGATCTGTACTTGTTTGATTGGTTTTATGATGATGTTGTGTGTGTAAAGGATGCTCATTTGAGGGAGAGTGTTTGATCTTGTGTGACAGGGTAAGTTTTCTGACAAGGGGAGCATGGTGCTGGTGTGTTGAGAGAAATAAACTTTCACCACACCAACACCATGCTCCCCCTGCCACAAAACTCTCTCTATCACACAAGATCAAACACTCCCCCTCAAAGAAGCTTCATTTACACACACACATCATCATCAAAACCAATCAATCAGTACTGATCTAAACATCCAATCAAAAAAGATCTAGGAGGACAAGAAAAAACAATACCACCAATAATACCACTATTGTGAACCCTAATTGGCAAAAAAATTGTTAAAACATGTATCATAATCAGATGTTGAGTAATATGTCGTGACATTTTGATCAAACATTGTAGTAGGCTCGGTTTTAGTTCTTGAAGGATTTGGTTTATTTATTGTGAGATTCTCTGCTATTTTATCTCACATATTTTCATAGTTTAACAAGGGTTAATTTTGGAACAGTTGTTTCTATTTCAGATGTGCACTTGTTTCATAAAACAGGATGTTGAGACATTTTAGGAAACATGTAATGTAGTTCCTTATTTTAAGGAGATTGAAACTACTTGTGAAATCATCGAATAAAATATCAATGAAGTCGCCATCGACCGTTTTTTATTCCACGAGAGGAAAGGAAAACATCGAGTAAATCTGAGGGGGAGAAATCATAGTCTTACGACCAAGAGATCAGGTAAGAGAGTCTGTTACGTAAGGGGAATGTATTAGCACCCCATACACTCGTAGTACTCATATCCACTTCTACTTTCTATCTATTGAATGTGGGTATCTATTTACAATCTATGCCTAAGATAAAATGAATGAATGCAAAGTATTATGTACAAAAAGAAATGTTTGTTTAGTCGTGCCTGCCGCAGTTGCGAACCTTTATGCCTACGTATCCCATTCGTGCAATTAGGTATCAAAGCACTACGTAGTTCTCCTAAAAAATTTTGGTGGATTGTAATGTTTCTTTGAGAAATTCCATTTCGTATCCTCGCGATTAGGATTGCAATTCGTGCTTGGCGTTGCAACTTATCAGAAGTCTTACGCTCGGCCGCTCGCACACTTAGAAACTCCCTTGGATTTGAAAAGGAATACCCTTATTGAAAAGATTTTCATAGAAAAAGGTCTGATGACAAAAAGGTTTGAAGTGAGGTGAGTTGTTTATACCTTATCGAAAGAATTTAAGTTTATTAACATGTTTTGAGATTTGATAAAGAAACTGTTTTAGTTTTATTATGCAAAAGGGGAAGAAAAACATCTAAGGGAAAACTATCTAGCTTTATCCCTAATGTTATCATACAAAGTGGTCCTAAGTCAAGGATGAAAAGGGAATATATACCTATGTTGAAATGCAAAAGATGACAATCCTAATGTCTAAGCTTGAAAGCTACCCTAACCGAGCAGTCTTAGGGGAAACTATCCTAATATCCACCTTGGTTTACAAACCAAGGGATACAAAGGGAGGAGGCAAGCAAGTGATTTGACATAAGCACACAAACAATACAATGCACAAACAAATGATACACACATGCACGGGTACAGATGAAAGAAGTCCCATAGCCTCAAAGGTAGCGGATCACCCGAGTTAACCAAGAGCCTTCTTTCGGAGGAAAACCATAGCCACGGCGAGACAGACCGCGCCAACCAGGAGTTTCCTCATGGGAGAAAGGGATTCACGTCTTGATATGAATTACCAAGTGTGAAGAGCATATGAGTGCGAGTATCAGCGTGTCAACGCGAACCCCGTGACAAAGCGTGGAGGGTCAGAATAGGGAACCCTTGCCATTGTGTATATATATATATATATATATATATATATATAATCGATAAAATAAGCTTCACGATTCGTGTGAGCTTGCTAACTCGAACTGAACTGGGTCGGGGTTGGTTGTTAAGCCTTTTCCGCGTGCCTTTCTCATCATTAGGACTTAATGATGGTGCCATATCAGGTTACCTAACCACCATAACTCTATGCAATCACAAAAGTAAACACTTACTGAAAATTACCTCCTTGCACTGTAGGATTTTAAACAAACCAAACATAATTAGCACACAATTTGCAGAATCACCCTAAACGAGTCTTTAAATAAACCAGAGAGGTTCCTAACATGTTCCAACAACGGAAGCCCCATCATGCATCTATATTCCTACTTCTCATGGAAAGGAAAGCGGTAAGCACCTTACTTCTCATGCTCTCTAGAAAAGTGGTAAAAGAATGATGTAAAAGGATAAGAGAACACCAAATGGATAATAATCCGTAAAAGCTAAAGCAAGCAAAAATACTCCAGAAAACTTCGTGAACTGCTGGAAAGCAATAAAGAAATCCGATGAGCAATGCGTAGAAGTATCAATATGCCTGATTGGAATATGTGTCATACACATCCTAATAGCAACAGAAAACCTGCAAGGGATAACAATCTAAACAATGCAGACAAAAGGGCGCATATCTTACGTAAGACCAGAGTGTGTGTCGTACACATCCAAACTAATACAATAAACCTGCAAGGGATAACAATCCAGACAATAAAGACAAAAGGAATGCATATCTTATTCACGATCAGAATGTGTATCGTACACATCTAAACCAAATAAACCTGCAAGGGTTAACAATCCAAACAATACAGACAAGAGGAGTGAATATCATATGCACGATCAAAATGTGTATCGTACACATATGAACCAAATAAACCTGCAAGGGATAACAATCCAGGAAATGCAGACAAAAGATAGTGCATATTGTATACACGATTAGAATGTGAGTCATACACATCTAAATCAAATAAACCTGCAAAAGGATAACAATCCAGACAATTCAGACAAAAGATGCACACACATGTGTGCAAGATCGTGATATGTGTCGTACATATCCAAATCAATCGAATAAACTTGCAAAAAGGTGAAAACCAAGAAATGCAGACAAAAAATGCAGACACATGTGTGCAAGATTGAGATATGTATCATACATATCCAAATCAATCGAATAAAACTCAATGTACCTTGCACAAGTAACAAAGTGTTAGAAATAACAAGGAAAATGTTTATTGGAAGCACAAAGCTCAAAAGCGATTATTCACAAGCTAATATACTAGCACAAGCATATAAGAAGTGAAATAAAATCTCAAAAATTGGCTTGGAAAGAACTTATTTGAAATCGGGAAAAAACTTTTCGAATTAATTAAAAATCGCATGGTTGCTTGCAAATGTGCCAACTAATTCAAAAATATGATCGGTTTTAATTAATTCCGAGTGGGCGGGACCTTAAAAGAAGGAAGTAACACCATTTTAGGCATGATGCGCTTGGAATTTGGTTCCGAAAAATCGGTTTTAAAACATGCCTAAATGTCTAGGAAAAGTATTGCTACCTTGAACCTTTGAGGAAAAAATGATTTGAAAAAATGCATGAAAATGCATGAGAAAGGTGAAGATCATGAACCGATTTAATTTCAATTCTCACTTGTTTTGTGCTTTGAAATGAAGTAGAAATTGGATATTAAATCCATTTCATGATGTGTAAACAACTCTACATGATTGATTCTACAATTGACATGCCAAAACTTGAATTATTTTAATTAACAAATGCATTACAATGCATATTTATTCATGGAATGGTGTTAAATGTGATGCTTCATGAAGGAAATTCAAACCAACATGTAACCACATGCATGCACTAAAAGAATCAACCAATTCCACATCACGACATAACCTTGAATGTGAATTAAAATCAATCAAAAGGCAAGGATCATCCATGTTTTAATGCATCAATTAAATTCATCAAGAATATGCAATCTAACTCATGAATATGTGCACAAAACTACACCTCAACACACTTCCGAGTTCACAAAATCAAGTCATAACATGCAATTTCGATTCAATTACTCACTAAAAGAATTAACTAATACATGAACATGCAACTTACAATCCAAACACTAACACAAATTCTTTATGTACAAAGAAATCAACTCATGAATGTTCAATATTGTTCAACTTTACACCTCGATACAATCGAGTTCAAGAATCAAGCCTTAATCAAACAATTTCAATTCAATTAATCAAGATATGAGTCAATTAATGTATGTACAAGAAATTACTCAATTCAATTTCAAGAATAAGCAATTTTGCAAAGTCACTTAAAACAAGAACTTATTGAGATAAGCTCTTACTAGAAATCAAAGCTTGAATGGAGAATTGAAGAATTGAAAGAAAGACCGGTCTTGATTTGAAGAGAAGACCGCAAGCAAAGAGAGCAAAAAAGCTAAAGAAAGAGGAAGAAGGAAAGAAGGAAGTCGGATCGGAGGAGAGGGCCGGGACAGCAATGGAGGACCGACTAGTGGTGGCGAACTCGGAAAGGAGGACCGCACGGAGGAGATCCGATCCGAGAGAGGAAGATCGGCGGTGGAGGAAGGTTGTTGGAGGGAAGGCGATCGTCCGGTGGTGATCCGATGGGAGCAAGGTGGTGGCTCGGCCTTGGAGAAGGAGGAGCTTGACTTGGTTTTGATTTTGTTCTTTTGATTTGAGAGCAAAATGAGAGAAAAAGTGTGAATTTTGAGTGTAATTTTAACAAATGAATCTTCCTCCCTGAACTATGACAGTGGAATTTGATTTATAGATGGAGTTTATGGGCTTGGAGTCCCTTGGATCCAAGATTAGGCTCAAATCGCCTTTATCTGATAAAATATTGTGAATAGTGCCAAACCTCGATAATTGTGCCGAATTTGAAATTGGTCACAACACGAAAAATGTTCGAAACGGAAAATTAATTGTGTGAGACAAAATTTCGACTAAATCGGACGAACGGTCAAGGTGATTTGAATTTTTGAAGTTTTGGCTCACTTTTCGGGTATCTGACACATGTAGAATTTTAATAGCACCACCTATGGAAAACGCTTCGAACAAGGATGTTCTGAGCAAAATCCGAACTCGAGATTTTGTTGCTGCGGTAAAGCGGCAAGCAAAGAGTTGGTATTATTTTTACCGGGTGATATATACCGGTTAGGTTATATTGTATCGTGTCCACAGAGATTGGTTATTGATTCGCCGTTCGACAATTCTACCGTTAATGAGTTTGAGATTAAATGAAATGAAAATAAAATACAAAAAGTAAATGAACAAAAAGTATAAAGGATAGACAACTTGTCCAGAGCGAATATAAACTACCCGTCACAGACTTAAATCTAACACCCAATTATACTCGGCCTACGATACTCGTCTGTGCCATCACATACCTCTCACAACCTAAGCTATTTCTAACCCCAAATTGAGAATCCTCCCGAATCATCTCAATATCCATTTCTGGCCTATCTCAACAACATAGAAGTCAACTGCGTCACCTCCATACCCATCTTTGACATACTTGACCAACGCAGAGGCATTGAGATCAAATACTCTATAGTGAATGTCAGCTCTAAAGCCATTCATAGCATTCAGAAACTAACAGATGATCATCCTAGGTAAGAATCTAAGCGATCTATCTCTAGTAAAGCTCAAATCCCTAACATAGAGTAAAAACCTAAGACAATCACCAACACAGATTCGTAAAGCAAGCTTTATACAATGCCAAGGGCGACAAATATACATGAGTTAGAGTAGATATACATACAAAAACCCAACAAAAGAGATTACAAAGAGAAGAGAAGAAGAGGAACCAAACATTTCTTGGTTTGTCAACACCAATCGACGAGAGATTCGACTCCGGATCATCCAAATGCAAGCTCCAATATTGTTTTCCAAGAAAATCTATCAAAAATGATGTTGATGGTGTTGGGACTCAAAATACCCAACCCATAACCCCCTTTTAAAGAATTCGATCGCGCGCTAAGCGCGGTATTCGCGCTAAGTGCGGTCTGTGATGTTCAACATCTTGTTTTTGCCATATCTTGAGAACCGTAACTCGGAATTGCACCCGGTTTGAAGCATTGGAAAGCTTATTAAATTTCCTATCTAACCATGACAAAATATCAATAAAATTGATGATTTTTATTCTTTGATTTTGAGCTTTATTCGTTGATGAGCTCAATCAGCGCGTGTCTTCGACACTTTATTACTCAATGCTCCAATCATGAATGAGTACCTATAAAAGATATGAAAAACTATCAAATGATACAATATTTACACAAAAACTCAATTATTCTATTATGTACACATTTATACAAAAAGCAGAGGATTTATTCGAAGAATATCAACAAAAGAACCGATAAGTGCCACTAAACATATATACAAAATAACTTAATTTAGGCACTTATCAACTCTCCCCAACTTGAAACATTGTTTGTCCTCAAACAAAGTCAAGTAAACCTAAAGAAACAAAAGATGATAATCAAAGAATCACAAATCAACAAGTTTTTGAAAACGGAAAACAAATGTATGGTTCAAACGAAAAATGTACACACAAAATACTTACTTACCACATTCCTACAACGATAACATATAAACGAAACAAATCCTAAGTACAAAAATCATACAAAACATTCTAAAACAAAACAAACTCAATCATGAATCACGCCTAGCAAAAATTCATCGGTAGATGAAGAACACACAAAGGTAGGGATAAAAAACACTCCTCCACAATCTTGCAAACAATAGACTAAATTATGCATTCATCCAAAAACGTATTGAAAATACAAATGCAAGAATCACAAGGGCTTTTAAAGGTTGTAATGTGGCTTGATTAACAAACAAGTGATAAGTCCTAAAGCTAATCGAAATAAAAACTTGCCTAAACCTAAGGGAGTGATCAACTCACAAAGTTTCAAACAATATAATTTCAATCAAACTTATTCTTCATCAAAATTTTCACACCAAACACACCTCACTTATTAACATAACATTATTCCTACTCTTTTTGTTTTTCTTTTTCAAAACTTTTCTCTTTTTTTCTTTCTTTTTCTAATCTTTTTCTTTTTCACTTTTTTTTTCTTTTCTTTCTTTTCTCCCAACCTCATACCAACTACAATATAAGTACATAAACATTCCTCTCCCCAACTTGAATTCAACCAACATCATTACTTGAATACTCCCTACTTTCTAAGGCAAGGTAAAAATTCATACAACAACATGTAGTTGAGGGTTCAAGAAACAAAGAAATCAACATCCATATAAAAAAGTTGAATTGACACTCATAGACAAGCATCAAGGTCAAATAAAAATGGATGTTGATACAAGTTCAAAGGGGCAAACAAACGTTCACACACTCACAAGGTGAATTGAATATTTGGCCAAGGTAGTTATGCTTAAAATCAACAAAATGCCTTGATCATTTTCTTGCAATCATACAATCAATACAAAACTAAAGATTAAGCATAATAAAATCTAGTTAAAACAAGAATGTGGACTCTCAACATATGAAAACAATGGAAAGCTTCCTCATATTTATGGGTAAAAAGGGAACTAAAGTGATTCAATTCATGAGCAAGTAATGCAAAAAGAATGAATAGCATGGTAATTATACAAATGATAAATTTCCTAAACATGTTATGCTATAGAAAGCGATAAACGAGTACCTGACGCGTACCAACTTTAAACTATCATAACCATACATCCGCGAGTTGAAATGATCAAACTCGGAAAATCACCCCAAAAGTCTTCAAGTTATCGGACCAAAATTTGAGTCCAAACAACAACAAAAGAATTAGAAAAATAAAATGTACAATATTTACAACCAAGAAAACTCCTCAAGCTAAACACGACAAGCTTGCGGAGAAACAACAAATTACATAACAAAACGAAAGCAAATAACGATACAAAATCTTGGTGAAAATGAATTAACAAGTTGAAAAGTGAAGATTTGAAATTAAGAGCATGTCCTATTTCAACTTGTTAAAACACAAGTCACCACATACATAAACAAACATGAACAAACATGCTTGTTTTACGTCGTAAGCTCGACGCCTTTCTTGTGTGAGCACTAGTAACCTCCTCTCGTCATGCCATGGTATTGCCACACCGCGCAAACCTAAAGAAAGTGTCCTAACAACCACACAACAAATGTTACGAGTACGAGACAATTCACAACATCACATGAAAGCTAAGAAAATCACAAATATGTACAAGTATGGAAAGTAAACACACAACATGTACATGTAACATATACAAGTTCATATACAAAATCTATACAACATATACAATAATTACAAAACTCAAAAACAACGGAATTATCGCAATACAGAAACAATAAAACAAATCCCCGGCAACGGCGCCATTTTGTTGCTGCGGTATAGGGCGGCAAGTAAAGAGTTGGTATTATTTTTACCGGGTGATATATACCGGTTAGGTTATATCGTATCATGTCCACAGAGTTTGGTTATTGATTCGTCGTTCGACAATTCTACCGTTAATGAGTTTGGGATTAAAAGAATGAAAATAAAAGACAAAAAGTAAATGAACTAAAAAGTATAAAGGATAGACAGCTTGTCCGGAACGAATGTAAACTACCCGTCACAAACTTAAATCTACCACCCATGTCATACTCGGCCTACGATACTCGTCCGTGTCATCACATACCTCTCACAACCTAAGCTATTTCTAACCCCAAATTTAGAATCCTCCCGAATCATCTCAATATCCATTTCTGGCCTACCTCGACAACCAGAAGTCAACTGCGTCACCTCCATACCCATCTTTGGCATACTTCACCAACACAGAGGCATTAAGTTCAGATACTCTATAGTGAATGTCAACTCTAAACCCATTTCAAGCATTCAGAAACTAACAGATAATCATCCTAGGAAAGAATCTAAGCAATCTATCTCTAGTAAAGCTCAAATGCCTAACATAGAGTAAAAACCTAAGACAATCACCAACACAGATTCATAAAGCAAGCTTTATACAACGTCAAAGGAGACAAATATACATGAGTTATGAGTAGATATACATAAAAAACCCAAAAAAAGAGATTACAAAGAGAAGAGAAGAAGAGGAACCAAACTTTTCTTGAATTGTCAACACCAATCGACGAGGGATTCAACTCCGGATCATCCGAATGCAAGCTCCAATGTTGTTTTCTAAGCTAATCTATCAAACAAATGATGTTGATGGTGTTGGGACTCAAAAATACCCAACCCAAAACCTAAAAATGTGTTTTTAGCCCCTTTTAAAAAATTCTGAAGTCGTCGGGCGCGCTAAGCGCGGTATTCGCGCTAAGCGCGGTCTGTGATGTTCAGCATCTTGTTTTTGCCATATCTTGAGAACCGTAACTCGGAATTGCGCCCGGTTTGAAGCGTTGGAAAGCTTATTAAATTTCCTATCTAACCATGATAAAATATCAATCAAATTGATGATTTTTATTCTTTGGATTTGAGCCTTATTTGTTGATGAGTTGCTCAAATCACGCGTTTGAAGCCGTGTCTTCGACACTTTATTACTCAATGCTCCAATTATGAATGAATACCTATAAAAGAGATGAAAAACTATCAAATGATACAATATTTACACAAAAAAATCAATTATTCTATTATGTACACATCTATAAAAAAAGCGGGGGATTTATTCGAAGAATATCAACAAAAGAACGGATAAGTGCCACAAAATGTATATACAAAAAAACTTAATTTTGGCACTTATCAGCCATTAGAAGGTAGTGAGATGGCCGGCTTCGATTCAGATTGAGGTTGGTTGATACTCGATGCTACGCTCATTAAGATTCGACTTTCGAGATGTTTCGGTCGACCTCTTGGTATTCGTATTGAAATAAAGCCTGCGAGAAAGAGAAAGATCGATGATGTGAGATTCCTAGAACCCGGTTACTATTATTGGACAGGTTGAACCAACTCAAACTCCGGTAGGGTAGACACTTATACCTCATGCAAGCCTTAAACCTAGGGCTATTGTGTGAATTGTTTGTGCTTGCTATTTAAACATGAAATCACGACATCATAACATCATATCATTTCTAACTATTTCAAGGACGTAGGGATTTATCTTTGCTCTTTGTTGTAGGGTTATGGCTTCCAGAAAGACTATCTGAATCAACTTTTTGGGTATACCTTCTCAACTCAAGGAGTTAGTCTCAGAAATTCCTGATCACTCTCAGTTCATCAAAAGACATGGTTATCTACTCGACTTGGTCACCTCCGGTTTTGAAGAAGATATGATGAGCGTCGTATTCCAGTTCTTCGATCTAAAAAATCATTTCTTTACTTTCCCAGATTATCAGTTCGTACCTACATTGGAAGAGTTCTATAAGCTACTTGGGATACCCATTATTGATCAAATACCATTCACCGGTTCAGAAAAAGTTCCGAAGTTCGAAGACATCGCATCAGCGTCACATCTAAAGCGATCAAACATTGAAGACAATTGGGAAACAAGAAGTGGAGTTGAGAGCTTTCTTGCCAAGTTTCTGATAAAGAAAGCTCAAGAATTCCGAAAAGTCATGAGTTTCCATGCTTTCGAAGACGTTGTGGCTTTGCTCATATATGGTTTGGTGCTATTTCCTAATCCAGATCAATTCATAGACGTGAACGCTATCAAGATTTTCCCCACTCATAATGTTTTGCCTACTTTGCATGGAGATATTCTGCATTCTCTCCACACTCGTACTATCAAAAGACAAGGGACTCTCATGTGTTACATTCCGTTATTATCCAGGTGGTTTAATTTGCACCTTTCTTAATCAGTAATGAAGAACGAACAAAGGTTGAAGTGGTCTCAAAGGTTGATGTCACACTTTCATTCAGATATTCGTTGGTGTCTTTACTTTTAAAAGGATTTCACCTTCATTGAGTATTGTGGAGAATTCCCTAATGTACCACACCTTGGCATAAAGGGAGGTATCACTTACAATCCTTCTCTAGTGCTACGACAGTCTGGTTATGCTCGAAGAGACGGTCCTCGTGATATGTGTAACACGGTGGGAGAACTGACTTGTTTGTTTTGCGTTTGACCGCAAATGTTGCGGATAGCAAGAGCCTCCGCCGACTTTTCTTTTATCCAATTAAGGGAAGGTGAAAAGAACAAGAAAAGACCTTTTGTTAGATTCTGAGTAAGAGAGTTGATTATGAAAAGGGAAGATTTTAGCACCCTTTCCATCCGTAGTTATCTACGGGCTCTTAATTGCTTTAGCTCACTTTATGACTTGCTTTTTGTGTGTGTGTGTTTGAAAGTATTTTTGAAAAGACATTTTGCTTTGACTTCGTAATGATTCTCGTTGGAATGTATATGAAGTGTTCGGAAATGTTTTGTTTTGGAAAAGACTTTGTAATGATTCACGCTAGATGTATACAAAGTGTTTTGAAAATGTTTTTGAAAGTAGTGTGAGGTGTAAAAAGTGATTGACTAAGCAAGCAAAAGAGACTTATCACCTACTCAGAACGGTTGTTTCCGTGTTATTTTACTTTCCTTTAGAATAGCGCTATCCATACCATTAGTTGGTAGGTAACCCTATTCGTTGGATGTAGAGGGACATTCGAAGGGACATCGGATGGCCATATAAGGAAACTTGTAGGAGTATTCTAGCACATTCGTAGGGATGATCATCATTTTTCGTAGGCAACAATTGAGGGACGAGATCATGTATTCGTAGGCAACATCGAGGGACTATGATATTTTAAGTCGAAGGGACTGTGATGATATTTCATAGGCAACCGTACTAAGATACCCTTACGTTCGAGGGATTTGACCATTATTTGTAAGGCAACGAAAGATAATACCCTAGGGGGTGCATGTGTGAGAAAAGTGTATCCTTTTCAGATATTTTGTCTTGTATTAGTGATCTAAATTGATTTTATCTTGCCATACACGCCTAGTTACTAGCAGTTTATAGGTGCGGAAAGTAAATTGCGGAAATGTAAAGTGCGGAAAGTAAATCCTACGCTATTACATGGCTTTGGGGCAGTTACATAATTGAGGAGTGCGGAAAGTAAAACCTAATTAAACTATTACATCCCATGAGCAGTTACATAATATTGGAAAAGAAAATGCGAGAAAATAGTCCTAACTATTACAACCTGGAAGCAGTTACAATGGCGGAAAAAAAATCGAATTGCAAATAAGAGAAAATAATGTTAGTGAAAAAGATTTTTGGAGTTAGGAAAAAATTTTAGGGTTAGCAAACCTAATTAGATGAGAAAATATTTTTTGGGGATTTTCTGGATTAATTTTAGTATAGAAAAAACAATTAAAAGTTAATTTTTCGATTAATTAACAATTAATTAAAATATGAATGAAAAATATTATTTTTTATGTTAAAAATTAAATAAGCATTTTTCTGACCTAAATGCAAAAAGAAAATATTTTTTGTGATTTTTTAATGTGTTAGAAAAATATTTGAAAAGAAATTAAATGAAATAAGAAAATAATGAGAAAAATGGTTAGTTTGGCAAGTGATAAAAAATATTTGTGGGAGCCAAGGTTCGAACCAGGGTCCTCTCCTTCACACGCGCGTGCCTTTGCCATCTGTGCCAACCTGCTTTGGTGTTAGGAATATGAAACAGAATGAGTATAAGAGAAATAACTTTCTGGAAATTGATTAAATCAAAAAACGCGCGCAGGGGGTCTTCTTCCCCATTTGAATTTCCAAACTTTTAGCTACGGTTTCCATCCGTAGCAAAAGCTTTTACCTACAGATCGTCTGTAGCTATAGGACCTGCAAGTTTCAAAAATTCAACACAAGCAATATAAATTCATGGTGAGGGCATGGATCGATCCAATTTGACCTTCTGAGTATGATAGTACCACTGGTTATTCCCAATTTTACCTATTATGAGAAACCCTAATTCGAGGTTCAGAAACCCTAACAATGGCATAAGCTTGTACCAGCGTCTAAAATCAAATTAACCAAACCAGAAAGCTTGCAAACATCATCACGATCAAGAATATAAAGTCAAATTATGTTTATGAAGCATAAATAATAGAAATCGAATTTGACATAAAGGGATGCAAACCGTAGTTGTGATTTTTGGATTCTGGACGTTTCAAGGCTTGGTGATGGCTTGGTTAGCTTCAAAAAACACCAAGGAATTGATTGGCAACCTTTGTTTGGCTTGAATCGATGCAAATCCTTGGCTGCTACTTCCTTGTATCACACGGTTTTTTGAAGCTTTTTTTAGGGTTCTTGAGGCATCCAAATCCGTCCTCGTGGCATCTGGAATCAGTGTGTATATATACTAGAGTGAATTAGGTCAAGAATTATGAAGAAATCACATGCCAATCAATGAGAAAATATTTGATTTGGAATAAAACCAAATATTGCCTTTCTGAGCCAATTTCAACCAAATCTCTTGCCAATCTTCATTAATAATCAGATCAATTGGCTTGCTTGGACCTCAAGAATGAGAGAAAATCAAGCTTGCACTTAATTTTTGAATTTATATCTTTTATTTTAATTAAATTGGTTTTTAAATGAATAAAAATCCAAAATAAATAAAAATAAAAGATAAAAAAACGTGCCATTGGGCTTGGAGGTTCTAATTCAGATAAGAAGCAAGTTTGAATCAAGAAAATTTAGAAAATTTATTTTCTCAAGTATTTCTCTTTATGCACCTCCTCAAAAATGCTCAACTTGCACAACTTGTATCTTGCTCAATTTTTATCATTTTTGGGTGTTCTTAGACTTTTTAGAAAGCTCAAGATGTCTTCTAAACAACCCTTTTGGTTTCATCTTCATTGAAGTTTCCATGCTCATGAACACTTCTTTGTAAAAAGATGACTTTTTGTTGACTTTTTAAAAGACCTGTAATATTTTGATCCATAACTTCCAAATGAAGCATTTCTAGCCCAAGCTTGTGAGACATGAAGTTGTAGAGAATTGAATTCCCTTCAAAATGAGCTTTGGTGGAAAAAATTCTGATAAAGTATGTGAAAGTTATGCTTGGTCAAAGTTTTGTTGACTTTTGTCTAAAAAACTCTAATTTAGAAACTTCTTTTGATCAAATCTTGACTTTTCTTGAGGAATCATGATCAACCCTTGATCAAATGATGAATATTACTTCAAAATATTTGTGTTGACCAAATATTATAAAGTTTGACTGTATGTTGACCACAATTGACTTTTAGTACAATACAATTGATTTTCAGCTATCTGAGCAATTAGATGACCAATTTTGACTTGTGAGGCTTGAAACTTGACATGGTGATTGTTTGGAACATAGGATGAGGTATGATGATCACTTGGAGAATTGGAAGTCCATCTTGACTTGAGAATGGCAAAACCCTAGTTTGGGTTGATTGCTTAGGAGAGGGTTTGTCTGGTCAACCCTTGTGAAATCCTTGAGTATGGATATGTGAGTTGTCTTGAGAAGTGGGAGGGAAAATTTTGGGGTATAACAATATGCTTCTCCAAGACATCGTATTTGACTACGACAATGATCTCCATGGTTATCACCGCAGATTTGTGCATGCTTGGGGCATGGTGAAGAAAACTGATACCAAGATCTTGGGGCATAAAAACTTCATTCCTTGGGAACCTTACCTCAAATGGGTGTGAGCTCGAGCTCAAAATCTCATGATGCCATATATTGCTTTCCTGCTAGTAATTATGGAATCTGTTGCTGTAGGTGACGAACCCTATACCATTCTTCATCTAGACATGCCTATTGATTTTGAAGAATTAAAGAGATCCTAGATTCAACTTAAAGAGGAAAAGGATACATTCGAAACCCAGTGCTACGCAAGCAGAGAAAAGAGTACTGGAGTTGACAAAGCTACTTCACAAGGAGCAAGGCATCAACACCTACTTCAACATAAAGAGGAAGCGTCCATGGGAGACCTAAGCTCTAGGAATTTCATTTTATAGCTTGAACTTTCATTTGTACTTGCTAAGTCAACTAATAAAAAGTTTGTTCTTGCTTGTTTACCAAATTTAAATTCCTAAGGTCCTTGAAAATATTGCATTGCATAACATTGCATATCATAGCATAACATCTCATAACTGGTACACTGAAGACCGATTTTCTTATTCTCTCGCTGTTTATTTCAGCAGAAATGGCTCTCGAACAGACAGTCAAGTATCTTCAGGCTTAGAATACTTAGTTCCAGGAAATGTTCACCAGCTTAGCTCAAGGTCTGAAAGATCTGAAGAATCTCATCACCAGAAAGAAGAAGACCATTTGTATCCTCAATATGGGGAAAAGTTACAAAGGTCCAGTCAAGGTAGTCAGACAGGTCGAGTTCTCAAACAAGCGCGGCGAAACTGAAGGAAGCATCAAAAACAATGAAGGAAGCCATCATGAGTCGGAAAATAAAAAGGAAGACTATATGAGCGAGCAATATCCTAACAACGAAAAGTACAAGCAACTTGAAGACCGCCTTAATGCTGTGGAGAATCTGAAAATGGCAGAGTTAAACTTTGATGATCTGAGTCTAGTTCTTGGAGTGGTAATTTCCCGTAAGTTCAAAGTTCCTACTTTTGCTAAGTATGATGGCATTTCTTGCCCGAAGCTACATCTAAAATCATATGTTCAGAAAATCCATCCTCATACTGAAGACAGGAAGCTGTGGATACATTTCTTTCAAGAGAGTTTGTCCGAAACACAGTTGGAGTGGTATTATCAGCTAGTGATTACCCACATTTATACCTGGAATGATTTGGAAGATGCTTTCTACAAATAGTATCAATACAATGCTGAATTGGAACCAACCCATATGCAGCTACAGAGTATGTCAATGGGCCTTGACGAGAAGTTCAAAGAGTATACTAAAAAATGGACAAATCTAGCAGGCATAGTTCAACCACCCTTGTCTAATAGGGAATTGGTTGATAAGTTCATGGAAACACTGACAGGCCCATTCTTCAATCATCTGATTGGAAACTCTTCAACCGGATTCACCGAGCTGATATTGACATGCGACCCTATTGAAGTTGGAATCAAGAGCAGAAAGATTCAAGTCGAAACATATTCAAATGATGCGAAGAGGTCTTTTGGCAGGAAGAAAGAAGCCAATGTTGTGTATGGTCAGAAGAGTCGTGACAAAATTGACCGCAATCAATCTGTGGGGGAAGTCTTGATCTCCAATCCACACCAGTGCAACCTCAACGAGACAACACGCGTAGGTAGAACGCGCCGCGAAGACAGTTTACAAAGATTCAAGACATGATTGAAGCTCGGGAAATTGAATTCGACCCTCCTGGTGAAACTCTGAATGTGATCAACGCACCAATGCCTGACCATGGTAAAAGTGCCAACTCCATTGACAATGACTCCTATGTTTTTTATGTGAATGAGCTGACCACTCCCCTAATAACTGTCAAGAAAGATTTGTTGCAAGCTGGTGTATTTCTAGGATGTTCTGACGACTGTCGTTGGTGTGCATCTAAATCAGATGGATGTGCTTGGTTGAAGAGATGTGTTCAACACATGATGGACAATTGAGAAGTGTTATTCCTAAAACCTCCACCTGTAGAGAGTCTGCGTGAAGACATTGCTAAAAATCTGAAAAATCGAAGACATAAGCGAAGCCGTACCAGAATTTTGGGATACCCTAGGGCAGCCAAGTGGAAAGTATGATTTCATGGTGATGTATACTGCTCCTGATAGCTACAAGATCGTAATTAAAGACGTCAAGGCAATCAGATGGGGATTTGACTATCCCGAAGAATATGCTGATGTGAACACAATAAGGATCACCTCTTACGATCCTGCACCTAGAGTGGCACCTCTCATTATCACCTCACCCAAATCAATTCCATATTCCTCAAACAAAGCTATACCTTGGAATTATGGAGCAGAAGTCTACTATCATGGCGTCAAGAAAGAGCCATTAACCATTGAAGACAGTACAGTTGAAGCTACAAATCTTGACATTGACAATATCATCGGATCAAGCAAAGTAATTGGAACCAGAAGAGTGTTTTCTCCAGATATCTCTCCTCCAAAAGACACTACTGCACCAATTCACATTCCTTCTATTGAACCAACTCCCGGGGCTCGAGGGAAAGAGAAAGTGACTCAACTTGCTCAGATAGAAGTACCAAAGGAAGTTTCTGAAGGTACCTCCAAGCAAGAAATAGAGGAAATTCTGAAGATCATTAAAAAGAGCGACTACAATGTTGTGGAGCAGTTAGGACAGACTCCATCCAAGATTTCCATGTTATCTCTGTTGTTGTGCTTTGAGGCTCATGCTAAAGCCTTGGTAAAGTTTCTGAAGAATGATCACATACCGCAAGACAATTCTACTGACCAATTCGAAAGTTCTATTGCTAGCCTGATGCTGATCTGACTCCTGCCGGAAGAAAACACAACGAATCCTTGCACATCTCTATTGAATGCAAGGGCATCACTTTGTCTCACGTATTGGTGGATAACTGAATGTCCTGCTGAAGAGTGCTCTCGACCAGCTTAATGCTGAAGAAGTGGTCATGAAACCCAGTGACGTAATCGTAAGAGCTTTTGATGGTTCAAAGAGAACAGTACTTGGAGAACTCAACTTGCCGATCAAAGTGGGTCCCCATACTTTTGACTCTACTTTCTTTGTGATGGACATCCGTCCAGCTTATTCTTGCCTACTGGGACGCCCTTGGATACATGGGGAAGACGTTGTTACCTCTACCCTGCATCAGAAGCTGAAATACCCAACAAAAGGGAAGGTTGTTACAGTATACGGAGAAGAAGAATACATGGTAAGCCATCTGCAGTCATTCCGATATATCAAAATGGAAGGTGAAATCGTTGAAACTCCCTGTCAAGCTTTCAAAGTAGTTCCACGAGTCATGCCTGCCGACTCTCCTGTCACTCCTAAAGTTACTAGAGTTCCACCGAAGATCGCCTCACTAAAAGATGCCAGAGTTGTAGTTGAAGAAGGAGGTTGTACCGTTTGGGATCAGCTACCCGATTTTCCATTCAAATATGATAGGACTGGTTTGGACTTCACCTCCAAAGGTCATAAGATGATACACCGAGAACGTGTCGGCAGATCTCCATTTCGCATCAACAAGAATGGAGTTCATGTTATAGAAGAAGACGATGATAGTGACTTCGACATCAACAATTGGATCTTCCCGACTCTAGGCGATGAACTTGACAATTGGAAGACTGAAGATGTTATACCAATCTCCTTTAGACAGGAGTAATTGCTTTTTCTATTATGCTTTTTACGCTTTGAACAATAAACTCTAAGTCTAGTGCCTTGCCTAGGGCACCACGGCTCGTTTGTGAGGGTTATTATCTGCCATTCGCATATTTTCATTCAATAAATCATTGGACTTTTGCATTCAAATATTGTGCTCTTTGTATTTATTTTTACTTTATCACCCTTTCAAAAGCTATGTGTTCTTACACACACCCACGTAATACACTGCATATCCACATTCACTTCGAATCCCTTCGATAACGACTCTACTATTGTTAAATATGACTTCGATAATCTGATCTACTAAGCCAAAGACGAAGGTGAGGAAGATTGTGAAGTGCCAAGAGAACTTTCCAGACTACTATAGCAAGAGGAAAGGGCTATACATCCACACGAAGAGTCAGTCAAAGTTGTGAATCTAGGTACCGACAAAGACATAAAAGAAATCAAGATAGGAGCGGGTCTTGAGAATAGTGTTAAGGAAAAATTGATCCAGATGCTGCAAGACTACATAGAGATTTTTGCTTGGTCCTACAAAGACAAGTGAGGTCTAGATAGTGACATTTTGGTACACCGACTACCAACGAAAGAGGGTTTTCTCCCTGTGAAGCAGAAGGTCCGTCGTATGCGTCCTGAGATGTTTGAGAAAATAAAATTCAAAGTTATGAAGAAATTCAATGCCGGTTTCTTAGCCGCTACTTCTTATCCGCAGTGGGTTTCAAACGTGGTGCCCATACCTAATAAGGATGGCAAAGTTCATGTGTGTAGATTACAGAGACTTAAATAAAGTGAGCCCGAAAGACGATTTTCCGCTCCCATATATTGATGTCCTAGTTAATAATACTGCACAACACAAAATCTTCTCTTTCATGGATGGATTCTCCGGTTACAATGAGATCAAGACGGCTCCCGAATACATGGAAAAGACTACTTTCGTTACACAGTGGGGCACTTTCTGTTACAAGGTCATGCCGTTTGGGTTGAAAAATGTTGGTGCCACATATCAACGTGCTATGGTGGCTTTATTCCATGACATGATTCATCACGAGATAGAGGTCTACGACGACGACATGATAGCTCGATCACAAATTGAAGAAGAACATCTTGATCATTTGCGAAACCTATTTGATGGACTAAGGAAATACAGGTTAAGACTAATCCGAGCAAATGCACCTTTGGAGTCAAATCCGGAAAACTCCTGGGATTCATTGTCAGTGGTAAAGGTATCGAAGTTAATCCTACTAAGGTCAAAGCTATTCAAGAAATGCCAGCTCCTCGTACCAAGAACGGAGTCATATGTTTCTTAGGACGACTGAACTACATTGCCAGATTCATTACACATCTAACTGCTACTTGCGAGCCAATCTTCAAGTTACTGAAGAAAAATCAAGTAGTAAAATGGAACGACGAATGCCTAACAGCTTTTGACAAAATCAAGGAGTAACTACAAGCACCTCTTATCCTGATGCCACCAGCAAAGGAAGGCCTTTTATCATGTACCTAACAGTATTAGAGAACTCAATGGGGTGTGTGTTGGGCCAACATGACGAGTCTGGTCGAAAAGAGTATGCAATATACTACCTTAGCAAAAAGTTTACCGAATGTGAAACAAGATACTCGGAGCTCGAGAAAACTTGCAGCACTTTGGCTTGGGCTGCTCACCGACTAAGAGAGTATATGTTGACTCACACTACCTTGTTGATCTCTAAAATGGATCCGATAAAATACATATTCGAGAAACCTGCTCTCTCCAAAAGAATAGCAAGATGGCAAATGATCTTGACCGAATACACATCCAGTATACTACCCAGAAAGCGATCAAAGGAAGTGTGGTAGTCGATCATTTGGCTCACCAAGCCGTAGATGACTATTAGTCTATGCATTTCGAATTCCCAGACGAGGATATTATATTAGTCACTAATAATGAAAAGCCTGGACTAGACAAAGAACCTGAGCCAGGATCTCGATGGACTATGGTCTTTGATGGAGCTTCTAACACACTTGGCAACGGTATTGGCGTTGTAATTACATCTCCTAAAGGCGGTCATACACCTTTCACCTCCAGATTATGTTTTGACTGCACCAACAAAATGGTTGAATACGAAGCGTGCATCATGGGTATCAAAGCTACTTTTGACTTAAGAATCAAATTCTTGCAAGTATATGGAGACTCAGATTTGGTGATTAGTCAGATCAAGGGAGAGTGGGACACGAAACATGCAAACCTCATTTTGTATCGAGAGCATGTGTTGAATCTGATCCCTTACTTCAAAGAAATCACTTTCGAGCACATCCCACGAGAAGAGAATCAGTTGGAAGACGCGTTAGCTACCATGCCATCTATGTTCAAAGTTAGATGGGACAACGAAGCTCCTCAAATTACTATTGAAAGGCTAGATGAACCAGCGCACTGTTGCGAACTTGATGTCGAAGGAGTAGAGGAGAAACCTTGGTCCTACGAAGTGAAGAGGTATCTCGAGGCTCACGAATACCCTAAAGGGGCATCTTTCAATGATAAAAAGTTCCTAAGAAGATTTGACGCCAAGTTCTTTCTAAGTAGCGGCATCTTATACAAACACAATCATGACTTGGCCTTACTCCGGTGTGTAGATCAGAAGACAGTCGAACAAATTATGGAAGAGTTACATAAAAGCGCATTTGGTACCCACTCCAGTGGACATACAATGGCTAAGAAGATTCTGAGAGCAGGTTACTATTGGTACACTATGGAAGCTGATTGTTATCTCTATGCTCGATCTTGTCACAAATGCCAGATATACGCAAACAAAGTGCACGTACCTCCAATTCCATTGAATGATTTGACTGTTGTGTGGCCTTTCACAATATGGGGCATTGACATGATTGGAAAATCAAACCTACCGCTTCTAATGGACATCGTTTCATCCTCGTCGCTATTGATTAATTTACCAAATGGGTAGAAGCAGCCTTGTTCACATCTGTTACCAAGAATGTTGTGGCTCGATTCATCAAACATAATCTCATCTTCCGATACGGCATCCCCGAAAGGATTATCACAGACAATGGTACCAATATCAATAACAAGATCACCACTGAACTTTGCACGCAATTCAAGATAAAGCATCACAACTCTTCTCCATATCGACCAAAGATGAATGGTGCAGTGGAAGCCGCCAACAAGAATCTGAAGAAGATTATACAGAAGATGACAGTGACCTATAAGGATTGGCACGAGATGTTTCCATTTTCTCTCCATGGTTATCGCACTTCGGTACGAACATCTACAGGGGCAACCCCTTTCTCCCTCGTATATGATATGGAAGCAGTTCTACCTATCGAGGTTTAGATACCCTCGCTCAGAGTACTAAAGGACGCAGAGTTGGAAGAAGACGAATGGGTCCAAAATCGACTTGACCAGATCAACTTGATCAATGAGAAATGTCTTGCATCCATCTACCATGGACAGATATATCAGAAACGCATGATCAAAGCCTTCAACAAGAAAGTCAAGCACCGAGTATACCAAGTTGGCGACCTAGTAGTCAAGCGCATCATACTACCACAAGGTGATCCCAGTGGCAAATGGACTCCCACTTATGAGGGACCATTTATGGTCAAGACAATATTTTTTGGCGGAGTCATGATACTAAGCACTATGGACGGAGAAGACTTTCCACACCCTGTGAACGCAGACATAGTCAAAAAATACTACGCATAAACAAGACCCGCTAGGTCGACTGGCCTAGGAAAAAATAAGGGCGTCCTGGCGAACCAAAAAGGTTCGGGCAAAAGTTAAGGACATATATACAAAAAAAATGTACACCCGGCAAGTCGAAAACCTGCAAAGGCGGCTTGGGAAAAAAAGGTATCCTTGTAGACTGAAAACCTAAAAGGGAGGTCTAGGAAAAAGATAGGGATTCAAGCGTACGACTATGTCTCGTCAAGATCACATACTTACAAACTACATCACTACTACCACTTCAAATGGCGCAGATCAGTTCAATCACCTGCTTCTAACAGCAAGAAGATGAGATAATCGAAAATACATGAGCAATAGCATGGTTGAAACCCGACGAGATTGTTTCCACATAGCTTTTACTATTTTCCAAATGTTTCCGACAATTTCCTCTTACTAGGATTTTTGTCTCTTTGTACATAAACTGCCTGTCTATAGGCCCCCCTTTCAAAATCAATATAATTTCTCTTTTCCAGTTCAAATTTTTACTTTTATCTGTTTGCATAAAGTCCAATGATTGCTTTGAAAGATTATATGCATCTGACAATAAAAAATTGTTCACAAACATACAAAAAGAGAACTAAAACAGTAATTACTACAGACTCCAAGAATTGAGATGACAACCAAAGTCACCAATACATCCCCACAGGATCATCTTTATAATCCCCACAAGACCATCTTTACAATCCCCACAGAGTCATCACTCCTAACAGAAACAGATTTCTCCAGCAAATTACTACTCTATCATCTACTTTAAGTAGTGTCCAACAATTCTATTTATCGCGTCAGTCCCTGAGCAGTGATCGAATCAACTTTATAACGTCAATCCCCGAGCAGTGATCCAATCAACTTTATCACGTCAGTCCCCGAGCAGTGATCCAATCAACTTTATCACGTCAGTCTTGGAGCAATGATCCTATCAACATTGTCACGTTAGTCCCTAAGCAGTGATCCTATCAACATCATCATATTAGTCCCCAAGCAGTGATCCTATCAATGTCATCACGTTAGTCCCCGAGCAGTGATCCTATCAACCTTATCTACATTCTCAAGTTATCACATTAGTCCTTGATCAGTGATCGTCTGCATTGTCACGTCAGCCCCCGCACAATGAACGTCAACTTTGTTACATTGGTCCCCGAGCAGTAACAAATCATCAATCAACTTATTATGTCAGTCTCCAAGCAATAATAGGTTATTCAGTATCACATCTTTCCCCAGCGAGGTTTAAATACAAGACATTCATCCCTAGATGAGTATCATTTCAAGATTATTACCCCCCAACAGCGTCAATATCCAGACCTGAAACTTTGTCATATAGTGCATCAGAAGAATTCACATTCCTATTATTCCTCAACCCGGGTCGCCAACCACTACATCTCCAAGCAGAAATAAAAAATCCCCAGCAGAATATTCCTATCTTCTTCAAGATGGATATGTTTTGAAATACCGCAACATCTACATTCATACATTATTCATAAAAGTCATAATATGTGCATTATCATATACTTGCATGCATTATAATCTGCATAGAACTAATCATATCCTTTCAAGTTGAATTTTTCCCCGCAGGTGAAAGTTACTTCCCTGACATAAGGTCAAAGATTAATACCCAAAACAAGACGGGAAACTATCTGAACGACCAAAAAAGTTATCACCAGACAGTTGAACACAGGTTAATACCCGAAACAAGACGGAAAAGTTATCTACAGCCTGACGAATACTTATTCTAGATACAGCCAAGACGAAGGCTCATTCTGACTCTCTCTTATCATCAACTACTCCATATGGCTTCTTTAAGCCCATCCCCGACCGCATATGGTCATCGCTCCATCCACAGAATATTGCATATCTAGTTAAAAATCAGTACATACCGGTAATCTCATTCCAAGACAAGCGTAGAGTCTAACGTATGACTCACTTTCCAGCATCAACTTCTCCAAATGGAATCTACACTTCATATACCAGCGAGTGCAAATTTTCAGGTGTACTCGAGTGTTCAATCATCTTCTACCTTCAGGTCACGAAAGGCAAGCATATCAATCTAACCCTTCACGTACAAGAATATCAAACAGGGGCAACTGTTATACCCCAAAATTTTCCCTCCTATTTCTCAAGACAATCCACATCTCCATACTCAAGAATTTCTCAAGGGTTGACCAGATGAACCCTTTCCTAAGCAATCAACCCACAACTGGGGTTTTGCTTATCTCCAGAAAAAATCAATTTCTATTGCTTGAAGTGGTCATCATACCTCCTCATATGTCTCAAGGGATCACTATATCAAGTTTCAAGCCTTACAGCTCAAGTTTGCTCAGTTAATTGCTCAGATGGTTGAAAATTAGTTGTATTGGACAAAAAGTCAATTATGGTCAACATACAATCAAACTTCATCATATTTTGTCAACATCGATACTTTGAAGTCACATTCATAATATGATCAAGGGTTGATCATAATTCATCAAGAAAAGTCAAGATATGATCAAAAGTCAAAGTTTCCAAATTAGGGTTTTTGGACAAAAAGTCAACTATGGTCAACACACAGTCAAACTTCATCATTTTTGGTCAACATCAATATTTTGAAGTCACGTTCATCATATGATCAAGGGTTGATGATGATTCATCAAGGGAAGTCAAGATTTGATCAAAAGTCAAAGTTTCTAAATTAGGGTTTTTGGGCAAAAAGTCAACAGAACTTTGACCAGGCATAACTTTCACATACTTTATCATAAGTTTTTCTGTAAAGCTCATTTTGAAGGAAATTCAATTATCTACAACTTCATGTCTCTCAAGCTTTGGCCAAAAATGCATCATTTGAGAGTTATGGAACAATACATTATAGGTCCTTCTAAAAGTCAATAAAAAGTCATCTTTTTGCAAAGAAGTGTACATGAACATGGAAACTTAAATGAAGATGAAACCAAAAGTAGTGTTTAGAGGACATCTTAAGATTTCTAAAAAGTCCAAGAACACTTAAAAAGTTGAAAATTGAGCAAGATACAAGTTGTGCAAGTTTGACATTTTTGAAGAGGTACATGAAGAAAAATACCTAGCAAATTCAAATTTCTTCCAAATTGGCCTAAGATTTTATGATTCAAACTTAATCTTGACATTATCCATGGCCTGAAAACTCAAGTGCACGCCCATATTTTATTTATTTGATTTATTTTTTAATTTAATGATTAAAATTCAATTTTAATTAAATAAAATACAAAGGTAAGAGTTAAGATGAGTTGGGCTTGATTTCTACATGTCTTGAGGTCCAAAATAGCCCATGCTAGCTGGAAATTTCATGCACCATGCATTAAGGCAAGATTGAGCCACTTTTGGAAAGTTTTGATAAAATTTCAATGGAATATTTTTGCATTCAAGACAATATATTTTCTCTCAATTCTTGACCAAAATGATCCCTCTATATACACATGATACATTCAGACACTAAGACCATGAATCCTTTCCCTAAGAACAAACCCTAAATCTCTCAAAAATTCAAGAAAACTTGCAAACTTGAATTTTATTTTCCAGCCACTCTCATCCACTTTTAAGCACTCCATCGTGTTCTTGGGGTAATTTTTAGTAAGTACACATCATTATCCATGGCCAAACATGCTTGCATCGTGTATACCATGAAGCTCCGATTGCATGTTTTTCTTATTTTCGAATTTTAAATTTTATCCTGTTTTAATGAAATCTAACCATGCTAATCGTTTCCTGAGGTTTAATAGAACAGATTTGGGCCATCATTTGCAAAGGTTAACGTCCAAATCATAACCTGCCATTTTTAGGGCATAGAACCTATGTTGCTTCGTATCTCTATTTGCAGGCACATTCAGGTCAAGCTGACACCACCACTGATCTCGTAGGGGACGATTTAGGGGGGTAGCCTTAATCCCAAGCCTCGATTTTCATTATTTTGCAGCTTTGAAAAACGAACTCACGGGAGAAGACGATCGGCGTAGGGTTTCGGCGGTGGACTCAGACATTGATCGGTTAACTGCATGCGTGGCATTATTCCATCATATGATTCATCCATTCAAATATCTGGGACCCACGCGCGTGTGTTTGAAAAAATTCAAAATAGAACACGTTAACACTTGTAACCCAATGGTTGCGTTTCCATAACACCAAGGACGCTTGGCTCAGATGGTAACGTGTGCAGGCTGGTAACCCAGGGGTCTGAGATTCGATCCTCAGCGCCACCCCTTTCTTTTTTCCACCTTTCCAAACTTTTCCTATTTTTCTTATTTTTTCTATTTTGTTAATTTAATTTAATTTAATTTTCAAAATTAATTAAAACCTTTTCAAAAATCACAAAAATATTTTAATTTCAGAATTAGGTTAATTAAACATTTAATTAATTTTTGGCATAAAAATAATTTATTTTTCTCATAATTTAAATTATTTTTCATAATTAATTAATAATTAACTTAAAATTACGTTTTCTTATATCAAAATCAATTCGAAAAAATATCAAAAAATATTTTTCCTTTGCAATTAGGGTTTAGAAATTTTCTCTCATCATTCAACATTTTCTTTGCAATTTATTTATTTTATTTCGCATTTACAATTCTAGAAAAGATGTATAGGTCACAAAGTTGTATTCTGTAATAGCGTAGATTTACATTTCTGCCTTTACTTTCTGCACCTCCTATTATGTATCTTCCCCAAAACCATGTAATGGCGTATGATTTACATTTCCGCACTTTTACTTTCCGCACCTTTACTTTTCTGTACATATATCTAACTGCTAGTAATTAGGGTTTGCATGCTAAGACTAAAAACAACCATAGATCACTTCTAATCTTAAGATAATATATCTGAATACAACACACTCTTTACACTTTCACCCCTTAGGGTATCCTCTCTTGTTGCCTTTCGAATACAATGGTCATGTCCCTCAAACATAGGGATACCATTAGCAAAGCCGCTTACGAATAACATCATCATAGTCCCTTCGATACAAAGATCATAGTCCCTCGATAACCCTCGATGTTGCCTACGAATATATGATCTCGTCCCTCGATTGTTGCCAACGAAAAAGTGATGATTGTCCCTACGAATTTTTAAGGTATCCCTACATGTTGCCTTCTATGACCAAATGATGACCCTACGATCCTTCACATCCAACGAATAAAGTTACCTACCAACTAATGGTATGGATAGCCTTATTCTAAAGGAGAAGGAAAAATAACATGGAAACGACCATTCTGAGTAGGTAATAAGACTCTGTTCCTTGCTCTAATCAAAATACTTTTCACACCTCACACTTTTCAAAAACTTTTCAAACACTTTGTATACATTCCAGCGAGAATCATTACAAAGATTAATCATTTTCCAAACGAACATTTCCGAACACTTTATATACATTCCAACGAGAATCATTATAAAGTCAAAGCGAAATGTCCTTTCAAAATACATTTTCAAACTACACAAACACAGAAAGCAATTTTTCAAAGTGAGCTAAGCAACTAAGAGCCCGCATATAACTACGGATGGAAGGGTGCTAATACCTTCCCTTTTCATAACTGTCTCCCATACTCAGAATCTAACAAAGGTCTTTTCCTGTTCTTTTCACCTTCCCTTTATTGGATAAAATAAAATTCGGTGGTGACTCTTGCTATCCGCAACATTTGCGATAAAAATCAAAACAAACAAGTCAGTTCTCCCACCGTGTTACACCATGCTTATTGTGATGAAAATTATGCCACTGATCTAGATTTATAGAAGTTCACATTATTGTATATTATTGGAATTAAACGAAATCTATAGAGAATTTAGAATCAATCTTGATGCACGAGATTCAATCAACTGGTCGAATTCCCTTTTGTTCTTCAATCTTCATTCAAGTGAATCAACCAATCTTAATTGCAAGATGATTATTATTAATGGAAGAAGAAAAAAAGTTAAAATTGAGGAAGAAAGGTGAATGAGGGTTTGAACAAAATAAGGAGAAGAAGATGAATTTTTCTGCAGAGCTTTTCTCTGCTTCCAAACTAGAATTTATTCAATTTTACAACTGCAATGGTATGATATAATAATAGGGATTAGTCCATATTTATAGTTTTAGGTTTTCTAGCTCCCTAAGGCAAAGTCCAAAAAACAAAATCGCATAATACCTAATTATTTTAACTACAAAATTAGGTCTAGGTCGAAATCCTGTTGAGGCAACTCCTTCGATAATTCAACACACACAAATTTGACACACACACACACACACACTAGACTAATAGACACAATTTTGTATTTGTTGAGAAACCTGATTTGACACAAGGAATTACAATCTTCACACATCACCTAATTCATTTTTTCTAAGTTATCTACATTCATTATAGATCTTAATTTCTTGAACACTTTGATATGTACTCCTTTCGTCATGAAGCCTTCAATCTGATTCTCGGTTCTTTAGTGTTCCAAGTCCAGCTATTTTGATATCTTCTCTCGGAGATAATGGAACCTCATTTCGATGTGCTTACTTTGTCCATGTGCCATCGGACATATTGATAGTTGTCATGTTGTTGATATTCATGGTAATTGCTCCATGATTCTTCCTATTATTTCTTTGACCAGATTCACCATTCATGTTGCTTGACATACACAAAGAGAAATAACTATGTACTCTACTTCACACGATGATAGTCTTACTACTAGTTCTTTTCTTGAACTCTAAGTAATTAGTGCACCACCTAGCATAAACACACGACTAGTTATTGATTTTTGATACTCGGTATCACTACACCAACTTGAGTCGGTGTATCCCATTAATTTTCATTCTTTTCCTTCATCAGTTGCAGGAAACAAAATGTTGTAGTCAAGAGTTCCTTTGAGATACCTTAGTATCCTCTTCGTCTCTGCTAGATGTGATACCTTTGGCTTCTACATGAATCTATGCACCATACCCACACTGTATTATAGATCAGGCCTTATGTGACAAAAGTATCATAATGAACCAATAAGTCTTTTATACTGTGTTGGGTCGATATCATCTTCATATGATTTTTTTTATAGTTGTAGGCTTGGTTCAGCAGGTGTCAAAGTCAAGTTGCAGTCTCCGATCTCAAATGTCTTGAGTAATTCACTTGCATATCTTCTTTGATGCATCATCAATCCTCTACTGCTCTTATAGAATTCGATTCTAATAGAGTATGAAATGTCTCCCAAATCAGACATTTCAAACTCCTTGCTAAGATCACCTTTGAAGTCTTTGATCTTTTTCTTAAAGCTACCTATTATCAACAAGTCAACGACATAAAGACACAACATAAGCAATTTATTCTTGCTTCTTCTTACATATACTCAATGCCCAGATTTACACCTCACAAATTCCTTCCTTTTTAAGAAATTGTCAATCTTCTTATTCCAAACACTTGGAGCTTGTTTTTGTCCATACATCGCTTTATACAGCCTTTATACCTTTCTTTCTTCGGCTTGTTTCACAAACCCAACTGGTTGTGTAACATAAACTTCTTCATATAATGGGCCATTTAGGAATGCAAACTTCACATCCATATGACATATGTGCCAATTTTTAATGTTTGCTAGACCAATAAATAACCTAATTGTTTCAATCCTAGTAACACCTGCAAAAAATTCATCAAAGTCGATTCCTTCTTTCTGAATAAATCCTTTTGCCACAAGTCTAGCTTTGTGTCTAGTTACTTTCCCTTTGTGATTTAACTTCACCTTATATTCCCACTTCACATTGAGGCAATTCGACAAATGACCAAGTGTTTTTTACTTCAATGGGCTTTAGTTACTCATTCATTTCTTTCATTCACTTTGAATTCTTCCATGCCTCATCTGTATTGACTGGTTCGACATATGCATATAAAGCATAGTGAAACATCTCACCTTCATTATCGACCATATCATCTGATGTAATCACACATTCCTGCAACCTTGCAAGCATGTGTCTTGTTCTTTGAAGCCTGCTTGGGTCTGCTTCACCTCTGAATTCTTCTTGTCAAATGTCTCTTTCGACTTCACTTGATGGCTCTTCACATAAAATTATCATTGAATCCTTGTTTACATTTTCATACCAATCCCGTTTATTAAGATCAACTATGATCATTTCTTTGTTGATCACTACTTTCTTGTACACTAGTTTGAACAACTTGTATCTTCAAGTCGAATGATATTCCATTAGGACCATTTTACTCAACTTATCATTAAGTTTTCTTCTCAACTGATCTAACACATGTATATATTCTATATATCCAAATACCTTTAGATGACTTAAGCTAGGTTTGACACCAGACTAACATTCTTCTGGTGCAATTCCTTTTAGCTTATTCGTCAAAAATCTGTTCAGGATGTATGTTGCAGTCGACACAACTTCACCCCAAAACTCTTTAGCTAAATACTTTTATTTAAACATAATTCTCACCATATTCATGATGGTTTAATTCTTCCTTTAAGAAGTTCCATTTTGTTGTGGAGTGTAGGATGACACCACCTCATACAAAATCTCTTCTTTTTGACATAATATGTTGAACTCTTTCGACACATATTCTCCACCACCATCCGTCCTCAAAATCTTGAGGTTTCGACCATTTTATCTTTCGACCATATATTTAAACTTTGAAAATACCTTGATTCCTTCACCTTTATTCTTGATTAGGTAACTCCATAATTTTCAACTAAAATCATCTATGAATGTAATAAAGTACTTGTTACCTCCAATTGAATCCACCTGGATTGGTCCACATACATCAGAGTATATGACTTTAAGGATTTCCTTCGACTTACTTCACGCATCTTTACTAAATCTATTCTTGTGATGATTGGTCTATACACATGCCTCACACACTTCATTTGAAATATCAATTTCTGGTAATCCCGAAACCATATTTCTTCCTTTCAGATATATGATGTCTTTGAAGTTGAGATGTTCAAGTCGATAATACCATATCCACTCATCCCTACTAGCTACAATCACAAGAAATTTGGTTGATATAAAAAATTTAAATGGTTAGAAGTAGTTGTGTTATTTCTCTATTATTTGAATTGGCATTATGTTTAGTAAAACTAATATAGTAGAAATTAGTTAGATAGAATTTGTAACTTGTAAGAGAAAGCAGGTAGAAATTATATTTGAAAAAGGAACATGTTGAGTTGAAATGTTTCAACATCTAGACAACATGTCGAAGAAGATGTCCTATGCAGAGCCATTTGACATCGCGGCTGAGACCTCAAAGACTGTTAATTGAATCTGACTCAGCAATTAACAAAATAAAGAATATTACTAACCAATATTATGCAATCATATGTGGCGCAAGAAGGATCTGGAAAGAATCAAGTTAGAATATGTTCAAATGAAGACTTTCAAAATATGGAGATATTTTAGGAAGATTTGATTGAATACCTATTTTATAGGAGAATATGTTGCAGATTTCTAGCAACATATTTGTTGTTATAAATATGGATATATTTTAGGAAGATTTCATTGAAGACCTATTTCGTAGGAAAATCTTTTGCAGATTAGTGACAGCATATTTGCTGTTATAAATATTGAGATATTTTAGGAATACTTGATTGAAGACCTATTTTGAAGGAGAATTCTTTGCAGATTTATAACAGCTTATCTGTTGTTATCAGAAGCCCAAGACCAGTTGGGAATAGGTTATAAATAGAAGCATTGTAACCTAGAAAATCAAGTCAACCAACATGTAAAATAATAAGGGTTGTGTTTGTAGATGAACCACTCGGTTTGTGGGATGGTCATCGTTTTCTTACTCAGAAGCCTTTAGGTAATGAGTTGAGTATTTTTCTTGGATGAAGCTTTGAAGCAACTCCAAGTATGTTTTCTTAATCTAGAGTTAAGGCTGAGTATGGAGGGAAATGTGGCATCCTTCCCAGAGTAAGAGTGTGTCTCCTCATCATGGAAGTGTGTCTTCAATTCTACGGATACAAGATTGTTGGAATTCAAATCGTCGATATAGTGGCTGAGTTGTTTACTGTTAGACATGATTGCGATGATTGGAAGTGAGAGGGGTTTCTCATATATAGGGAGAACTTAGGTACAAGTTGAATTGGGTAGTGATTAAGTGAGGAGTTGTAAATAGGGTAGTTTAGCTCTGAATTGATACTACTAAAAGTAGATTTCCTTCCTAGCTTGGTATGCCCCAGAGTAGGTGTGTATTCACCGAACTGGGTTAAAGAATCTTGTGTGCACTTTACTTTTCAGCAACTGCTTTAACTGTCTATATCTTGCATATGTTATTGATAACATATCATATGTCTTGATATCTTTATAGGACACATGAGTTTGTTGTACCAAAATTTTAATTGGTATCAAAGTAGGCATCATGTTCGTTTTCTGGGTGAGATCCTAGGGAAGATACTTTCTGGTTTATGTGCAAGAAAGATAGTTTTGCTGAGAAGTAGTATGGATTTGGTCAACTCATATGATTTTGAATGGTCCCTAGAAGTGGAGGATGGACTATTCGTGACAAAGGATGAGGTGACTTTGTTTTGAAGCTATCAGGAAAGCAGAGACTCATGTTATACCTGAAGCTTGGAGAAGTTTTTCAATTATTCTGATGCATCTAATGGAAAACTCTTGGTGTATCCTCTGAAGATGTATCTTGAGGATAATATTGACTGACTTATTAAAGTAGCCAAAGATACTTGAGGTTTGACCCAAGTCCACTCATAATGGCATTTTTCAATAAGTTGGTTAATGTGAGATCAGAAGGAAGCAATTTATTTTTGCTCTCTACTTTGAAAGACCAACCATAGGTCTTTGTTGAAGGATCTCATGGTGCATTTCTTGAATGATGTTATACCAGATATTGGGACATCACGTTAGCAGATTATGCAGAATTTTTCTAATTAAAGAGGTTGCACATTATATGCTTTGGGGGATGAACATTTGGTGTATTAATCACACATGTTTGGAACCTACTCCTGACCTAAAGAGGAGGCATCTGGTTCTATGAGGTTTCAATGCTAGAAACTTGTCCTAGACACATATGTTGATCAGGACACGACCAACATATGTTTTACTTCTTGGGTCGTTTTATTTGAGATTCAATGAAGTATGAGTGCAGAGGCTGAGCTTGCAGTTGTATCTGAAGAATACCTCAATAAGGATCTTCATGTATGAATTCTAAATGTCCTAGACATTATCTCTGACATCTTTTAGATTCTTCTGACCAAAGGAATCAAAAATTCAGAGAAGAAGACTTAAGGTGGCAGTAATCCAAGATTCAAGGATGATAGTTAATTCTGCAAACAGGATGGAGGTTATTTACTCTAACTTTACTCATCTAGCAAGTATATGAGAGCATGGAACTCTGGTTCTGAAGCAAATGACTACTGTTATCCAAGAAGGGATAATGAAAGGCGTATCAACCTATGCTCATTGGTTGATAAGTATCTACACTTTGGATGTATCATTCAATCTGTTTGGAATGATCCTTCTATTTTGACTTGAGAAAAGAAATTTGAGCATATCACATCAAGAGCAAGGTATGTTCACTCAAGGAGGTTTTTCTCGAGCGGATTCCAACTGTGTTGTGTCCTAACATATTGGATATGTTGGATATGCACTAAGGGATAAAGTACATTAGTGAGCCTTGAAGAAGCTAAGAGAATTTGATATGGAATATGTAAAAAGTTCAAATCAAGTGTACCCTTGCTTATGTGGACAGCTCAGGGTACTTGATATCTCTCAAGGAGCTGATGATTCTGGATCTATAAAAGTCAAGATGATTTTACATTATAAAGTCGAACTCAGCTGATATGTCCAACTAGGAGTATGTAATAGTGGCTACCCTATACTATGGGAAGATGAAGTCCATCAAAACTCTTCATCATATGCTTCAAAGTTCATCTTTAACTAAAGCATTATTGTCCAAAACAGGAGAAACATTGGACCTGTTCATGGATTAGTGATGTAGTAATGCAGTCGTGGGAGTGGAATGTCAAACATCATATTGTGAAATTTTAGTACGCTTGACAAGGTGTAAATGGTTAAACCAAGTAAAGATGGTTGGTGCAGTCATTTGATCTAAAGTTTCTCAAGGTGGGCTTTGAGAAATAACAGGGAATTTGAGAGAATTTATTTTTCTCTGTAGAATCTGAAGGGGGTATTGAGATCAGCAAAGACAATATACTTCTACTTCTAAACTTATGGAAAGTATTCAAAAGACTAATCTTTTCAAGCTAGAAGAATAATGTCAAACAACAAGTCAGGACATATCTCAAGACATGTTTTTTTTGTTCCTTGAAGACCACCAATGATCAAGCTTAAACGTTATATCTAAGACGTGTATTGATGGTGTGTATCGCATTTTTTGACTTGGTGTATGTTTTGGAAACTGTCAGTTCCAGAATAAATGGGTTGTATTAAAGGCATTCATTGCTTTCAACCGGTGCACAAATTCACCTGATGCGGTTTTTGTTGAAGTAGCGTTTCTTGACCAAGACAATTTTTATAATCTAGGTACGTTATTTTAGTTGCTCAGGTATTTAGAGGGTCTTTTATTTTTTTTCTTTCCTTCACTTTTATGTGTGTCTTTGTTTGTTCTGCTCTCATGTCTTTTGTTCGGACATGCGTAAGTTTAGAGTCTGTGAAGGTTATGTTTGTTAACTTGTGGCAAACATAGAGAAAAAGGATAGTGTTCAGACGTTGTTAAGTCTGAGGTCACTCTTTGTAGCTATTTTTGCAAAGATATTGAATAGGATTCATATTCTGAGTCTGTTGGTTCTTGCATTTTCTGCAAATATTTTTGTTTTGTGCCTTGTTTTTTAGTTATGAAAACAAATTGTGTCTTGTGTTCTGAGTTATCCAATATAGAGGTTTTGTTCTCTATGCTTTTAGATGGATAGTTCAAGTGTGTTTTGGTTGTTAGTTTCCTCTTGTGCTCTAAAAAGATGATGTTTTGTCTATTTGTGTCGTACCATTGGTCTCAGTTTAAGGGGGTATTTAGTATCTTCGACCTCATGTGCATCATGTAACGCCCGATTATTTAATTAATTATTTAATTAATTATTTAATTAAATTATTTCCAAATTAATTACTGATAAGTCATGATGTGTTGCGTTGTGTTGATTAATTAGTTTATTTTGTTGCTTGGTTGGTCGGTCGGTTTAAATTAGGAATAATACACTAAGATATGATAAGACTAAACTGTTGGGCTTAATTGGTTGGTTGTAATTAGTAGAAAGGGAGGTGTAGAGAAGTAAGCTCATTAAGACAAATAATAAGAATATTAGTATAATAATAATTTTAACAAAATAAGAAAAATAGAAGTATCAGTACTTGAGAAAAATTGGAAGAAGAGGAATAAGGATTTTGGAGAGCTAGTCGTTGTGAGAGAATTGCAGACCGAAAGCCAGAGCGAGGATTCGATCGGAACTCCGTAGAGCGACCTTCAATCCAAGGTAAGGGTGAGGTTATTAATTTGTAATGGGTTGTATGATGAGTAGTATGTGGGAATTAGGATAATGGAAATTTACTATGTAGTTGTAGGTTATTCTATTATCAAATTGAATTGTGTGGTTGGGTTGAAATTGCTCATGAATTGTTTGCATAATCGATGTTACTATTGGAATTTATAATGGTCATGGTCGATATAATATCCTGATGAAATTGTTGTCTGGTAATTAATCGGAGGAAGTATGGAAGTATAACCAAAAAAATTGCAGAAGAAACGAAATTGTATGGCAGGAAGAAGAAGGGTATCGAACGGCACACCGATGATAAGGGGAATGTGTTGAACGACACACACATCATGAGGGAGGCATGTCGAATGGAATGCATATGGCTAAGGCAAGGAGTGTCGAGCGGCACCCTGCTGTATAGGGGAACATCTTGTATGTTTCCTTTTTGTTTTATTCTGTTAAGTTTATGGTAATTAATAACTACTAGGTGACATAATTAATTGGTTACGGGTAGTAGATATTAGGTGATTAATTGACATGGGAAGTTATAGTGTATATATATATATATATATATATATATATATATATATATATATATATATAGTAAGTATTAGAAGTAACATTAGCATAATAGAAAATTATCTCAGTGACAGAAAAATAATGGAATTGAATAGCAGCAGGTGTTTTAGTAGCAGAAAATATTTTAATAAAAAACTAATTAGTTGAATTAATTAATTAAGTGATAAATATATAGATAATTAAATAGCAGCAGTGTGTATATAATATGTTTTTGGTGTAGGATTGTCAAGGTTAGTTTGTTGAAAATTGTTGTTGTTGTTTCCTGTATTGATTTTGTTGATAAATTGCGAAGTTGTAGGTTGTGTTGAAATTAGTTGTGTTTTCTTGTGTCGAATTGATGAATCAAGTTGTAGGCCTCGTGTCAACGTTGAATGATGTTGTTGAATTGTTATTACATTGCGGGCTTTTAGCCAGTGTTGATTATGATGAAGTTGTTGTTGAATTGATGATTTAGTTGTTGTTGCATTGCATCATGTTGTCGCATACATTGTATAACACGTTGGCCTGGATTGGAAAAAATATTACGTTGGGAGCTTTGCTCTGTTTATGTTGGCCTGGATTGGCAACCACGTTGAAAGTTGAAGGCTTATGCCTTGTTGATGCCTCTGATAATTAGCAGATTATTACGTTGGGAGTTTTGCTCCGGTTTTTACGTTGGGAGTTCTGCTCCATTGATACCACATGCATGTGAATTTTGATGAGTTGTTGCATCTCATGTTGCATCTTGAATGGTTATGATTACTAAATACTTTTATGGAATTTTTTGTTGTGGAATAAGTTGCGAAGCGGTGATTTACATTATCTTATTCTGACATATATTATTTATCATACGACTTATTATATTGTTGTGGAATATGTTGTGATGTTGCCTCTACGTGGATAACATGCAGGTAATCCAGAGTGAAGGTTGTCTACCTTCATTTGTTCGAGTCAGTATTGTCGCTCTGATACGTAGCACTCGGGGGGATAACGCATGTTTTATTTACTGTTGTTTTTTTTATCGTTGAATTTTAAGTTGTTTTACGTTGGAGAAAGATACTATGATTGTTTGAAGTTATAAACTTGCTATCTTGAAGTTGTTTTGAATTGGACATGATGTCATGACATTTTTGGTTGAACTTTATGAATTTGCTACGTAAAAATAAAAGTTATTTATTTTTAAAGACTAAACAGGTTGTTATTGATTTATCCGAAATTATGTGCTATGTATCTGAACTGCAGGTGATTGAATGTTGTGTTTTACGCTGAAAGTGTAACATTCCATTTGTTGTTGGAATTTTTGTAACTTTGATTTTTATATAATTCATTGGGTAGAAATGGGGTATTACACATCATGGCATCAATTTTCTTCTTCTTTGTAAAGATGGTGTCTGTGGTGTTATGTTTCATGTTCTATAGTAAGTTCTCTTTCAACCATCCTTTGTCATATATGGCTAAAAAGGCGGAGAAGTGGTTATGTCATGTTATCTCTGAAGAGTAACTTTTAAGGGGGAGAAACTCTGTGTGATATGTGGAATCCTTAAAGGAGAGAGAACATTGGAGTTGGACCTGCCAGAAAGATATCCTAGTAATGATGTTTCGACATCATAAAAGAACACTGAAGACTGTCACTTGTAAAGTTTGAAATATCATAAGCAGTGACTACTAAAGACTTCTAAATTGCTTCTGATGGATTATATTGTTAAATACCATTGCATTTTTTTAAGCTTATGTAATGCAAAGATTGTATAAATTAGTTTTAGCTAAAATAAGCCAAATGGGAGATTGTTATTTCTCTATTATTTGAATTGACATTATGTTTGGTAAAACTAATATAGTAGCAATTAGTTAGATAGAATTTATAATTAGTAAAAGAAAGCAGGTGGAAGTTCTATTTGACAAAGGAACATGTTGAGTTGAAATGTTTTAACATTTGGACAACATGTCGAAGAAGATGTCCTATGCAGAGCCATTCAATATCGTGCCTGAGACCTCGAAGACTATTAATTGAATCTGACTCAGCAATTAATAGAATGCAGAATATTACTAACCAATATTATGCAATTATATGTGGAGCAAGAAGGATCTGGAAAGAATCAAGTCAAAATATGCTCAAATGAAGACTTTCAAAATATGGAGATATTTTAGGAAGATTTGATTAAAGACCTATTTTGTAGGAGAACCTTTTGCAGATTTTGTAGCAGCTTATTTGTTGTTATAAATATGGAGATATTTTAGGTTGATTTGATTGAAGACCTATTTTGTAGGGGAATCTTTTGCAGATTTGTGATAGCTTATTTTCTGTTATAAATATGAAGATATTTTAGGAAGTCTTGATTGAAGACCTATTTTATAGCAGAATCCTTTGCAGATTTGTAACAGCTTATGTGTTGTTATTAGAAGCTCAAGACCAGTTGGGAATAAGTTATAAATAGAAGCATTGTAACCTAGAAAATCAAGTCAACCAACATGTAAAATAATAAGGATTGTGTTTGTAGATGAACCACCCAGTTTGTGGGATGGTCATCGTGTTCTCACTCAGAAGCCTTTAGGTAATGAGTTGAGTATTGTTCTTGGAGGAAGCTTGGAAGCAACTCCAAGTATGTGTTCTTAGTCTAGAGTCAAGGCTGAGTATTGAGGGAAGTGTGGCTTCTTTTCTGGAATAGGAGTGTGTCTCCCATCATGGAAGTGTGTCTTCTATTCTATGGATACAAGATTGTTGGAAATCAAGTCGTCGATACAGTGGCTGAGTTGTTTACTGTTAGACATGATTGCGGTGGTTGAAAGTGAGAGATATTTCTCATATCTAAGGAGAACATAGATAGATGTTGTATTGGGTAGTGATTAAGTGAGGTGTTGTAAACAAGATAGTTTAGCTATGAATTGATAATACTGATAATGAACTTCCTTCTTGGCTTGGTATGCCCCATAGTAGGTGTGTTTTCATCGAACTGGGATTGCAAATCTTGTGTGCGCTTTACTTTTCAGCAACAGCTTTAACTGTCTATATCTTGCATATGTTGTTGATAACAAATCAGATATTTTGACATTCTTGTAGAACACTTGAGTCTGCTATACCAGAATTTCAAGTTATATCTAAAAATCTTAATTTATTATTTTCATGACAGTGTGATGTTTTTTCCTTATAGTTTTCATGTAACAATTTAAAATAATTGTTTAAATTTAAATCAAGTTCAATTTCTTTAGACTATAAACATAAAAGGAGTTTAAAAGTTTTTTTTGTTTAAACCAAGTTCAATTTCTTTAAGCTATAAACATAAAAGGAGTTTAAAATAATTTTTGAAGTTTAAAGCAAGTTCAATTTCTTTAGGCTATAAACATAAAAGGGTTTTATATAGTCAAATAGGGGTGGACAATCGGGTAAATCAAATAAATATATTCGATTTTATATTTATTAAGATAGATCTATAAAAATGACTTATATTTAATAAAATTCATAATATTTATCTTTTAATTTTATTTTATTTTTAAAAAATATCAAAATTTTATTAATGAGAAATTCAGGAGAATAAATTTTATTTGATAAAATTTTATTAATAAAATTCAAAATTTTATTAATAAAATGACTTACATTGTAAATATTATTTGATATTAATTTATTCATTATCATATTTTTTTTATTACCTCCTATATTTTTAGGTATCACTTAAACGTGTAAAAATCAGGAGAATAAATTTAAAAAAAGGGTTAAATAAATTTTAGATCTCTATAAATATTGCAGTTTTCATTTTTAGTCTCTCCCTGTCTTTAGCCCGTTTTTATAAAAATCGTTGTCAAAAACTAACCCTTAAAAAATCTCTAATGCACTGACTATTTTAAAATTTCAGAAGGTATTTCGAAAAAATAAATTAATGAGAAATAAATGAAAACTAGTCTACATTATAGAGGAAATTATACATTTAATCTTAAAATAATTTATGCCAATTAAGTCAATGAAAGAAAAGTCTCAAACATGTGTTAGATACTAGTATTTATCATAAAGAAAAGTCTCAAACATGTGTTAGATACTAGTATTTATAAAAATACCTATAAATTATGCATCAAAGATATCCACATGTTGCTGATATATGCATCCAATCCGTGATTATATTTTCTACCATTTGGTTTGAGTTTCAAATTTTATACTTTCCTTCCGTGTCAAACTTTGTTATCAATTAATCTTTAAGAGAAAAATGATATCCACTTGGTGTAAAAATTTTACACTATCAAAAAATAATAATAATAATAATAATAATAATAATAATAATAATAATAATAATAATAATAATAATAATAAATATTATTGTTTTTAAATAAATTATACGATATAATAAAATAATAAATTTTGATTTGGATTTACAGTACATTAAATTTTAGAGTTTAAAAATAATTCATTATCAGTGTAAAATATTTTATACGATCAGTACATTATAACTGTTAAAAAAATATTTTATATATTATTATTTTTAAAAATTAAACTTCTACAAAAATTAAATGTTATGAAGTCTTATCTTAATTACATTTTTTTTAAACATCGTATCAACACGGGAGTTTGAAGTCTTAAAAAAAAAAACAAATTATGAAGAAAAAATTGATTTTTAGACTTCTTCAACATTAATATACTAAGGAAGTCTTCTTTTAGGCTGATGTGATTAAGATTTTCTTTGAAAGCGATATAGTTAGAATAGTTATATAGTCAATTCTCCTAACATCATTTGGTAGAAAAAAGTTATAAAAACAAATTCTCGCCACTTGAGATAATTGACTAAAAATATACTCCCTCCGTTCCTTTTTAAGTGTCATTTTAGCATAAAGCTCTTCAACCAAGATAGTGCTATGTTAGAGTTAATTTTTCTATTATATCCTCCTTTATTTTCTCTTTCCTAATAAATTCACTCCTACACTCTCTCTCATTTATTGAGAAAGTAAGGGTATAATTGATAAGTTATGACATTAAATTATAAAACGACACTTAAATAGAAATAAAAATATTCTTCTAAAACGACACTTAAAAAGGAACGGAGGGAGTATCAAATATTAATATTAGTGGCTCTATCGTCTAGTTCATTCCACTAGCCCCAAACGACTAAGTTGATAGTTATTTATCAATAGTTAATTAATTTAGTGGTAATTTGCACTGAAATTAGTAAAAGTTATGGTATGATCTCCACAACTGTAATTTAAAGATGATTAAAATTATTTAATTTTAAAATTAAAAGGGGTTTAAAGAGTGTTCAAGAGTGTTGCGAGAATCGAACCGTATAAATCTGATTATTGTTGTGGAGTATCTCCTCCCGATTATTGTTGTGGAGATTTAACCGTTGGGGGAAATCAAATTGTAATTCTACTAATTCAACATCAATTATCACTAAAACAACCGAGACTTAAAATGATATGTTTTGAATATGTAAGAAACCAATATAAAACTTATTAAAATTAAAGGATCAAGATAAATTCCAAATTTATCATAGGAGAGCAAAAAATTATTTAACTATGTTTAATTAATAGTTATTCAAAGCCATTTGTTGTTAGTTGGTATTAGAATATCTTGTTCTTTTTTTTTACAAGGTATACAAATTTTTTTAATTTAAAAAAAGTGTGTAGCTTGGCCACCTAAATTATTTCATAGGAAATTGGACCTAAACTTCAAATGACAAAGTTCAAACTTTCAAGTGCATGTGGTAGTCAGCAGTTAAAAAAACACGTTACATATGTTGAAGAGTAGATGAGGTAAAACAATATAGCAACCCCTCCCTACCAATATTAATTCCATTTATGGTAAATAAATAATATTCATGTAACGGTCACATTTCTTTATTCTATATAAACAAACTAGCACCCTTTCATTTTGTCATTCCATACCCAAATTGTTACAATTAGTATCACTCCCCAACAGCAAAACAATGGCACTATCATCACCACCAACCACTCTTGCTCCCAAGTCTCGAGTTCTTATCATTGGTGCAACAGGTTTCATTGGAAAATTTTTGGCTGAGGCAAGTCTCTCCGCCGGACATCCAACCTATTTGTTGATCCGGCCTGGAGGATCTCCTATTTCTTCGAAGTCTTCCATTATTAAGATTTTTCAAGAAAAAGGAGCCGTTATTATTTACGTAAGCTACAATATTTTAATTTTTTTTGGTTCAGAGTTCAATTTTTGACATATTTATGTAAAAAAAATTGTGGCACTACAAAACCGAAGATATATTAAGTTATAAAATATTTATGCCACCACAAAACCTAGGATTTATTAACTTATATTTTTATGAATTTATGTATATGGCAGGGTGGAATAGATAACAAGGAGTTCATGGAAAAGATTTTGAAAAAGTATGAAATAGATGTAGTAATTTCTGCCATAGGAGCTGAGGGTTTGCTGGATCAGATTACTTTGGTGCAGGCCATGAAATCAATTAAGACCATTAAGGTATTCAAATTTATGGCTTAATTAATGTGGAGTCCTATTTTTTATAATAAAACAGTTTTTTATTAAGATGAAACTTGAATTAATGAACTCTTTAGAGTGTAAAGACATAATTAAAGAACTATTATTGCTACTGTTTTTTTTTTGTGTGCAGTTATTTGTGGTATTAGTAGTTATAGTAGTTACTTATTATTGATAAGGTTTCAATTATTAAAGGTAACTTTATTTCACTACAAGGGGTCCAGCTAATATACCTAAAAAAATTACAAATTTGAACACACCATTTTAAATTAAATGAGGCTTTTAGGGTATACAAATATACACAGACCTTTTTTTATAATAAAAAAAAACATAATGAATTAAAGTAAATTAATTTTAAATAATAGATTGATATTAGCTATTGTTGTGATAAGTCTATTTATTTTTTAAATATTTATTATTTTATTTTATTTACCTAATTAACAATTGTTGTTAATGATAAAAAGTTCTTAAACATATGAAAGATTAAAATATGTAATTACACTAAGGTAGTAAAATATATACTTAAGAGTTGCAATTGTTGACTTAACTTTAATTAATTATTTCATAATTAAGTAATGTTACAAATAAATAAAAAAACAACGCAAGCAAGTACTAAATGAGCTTAAGTATATTACTTTTTATGTATATTATTCAAAGTTTTATTTTTTAACATTTGAAAAGGTAAACTACATGAAGTATTTTAAACAATATAATATAAAGAGTTTAATTCTGCTGATAAATGATAAAATATTATTTTATGCTATATTATTCAATCATGCATCACACACACAAATTTTTAACTGAAGTAAAATAATCTTGATATCAATCACAAGAATGGAATCATTAGTAAAATAAAAACAATTCAATAAATATGTTGGTATCAATCTTATACCAATCACATGAATAGTATATATGGTATGAAAATGATTGCATTAGAAACATGTTATAAACTTATATAATGAAATCAACATGTTGCAGAGGTTTTTGCCTTCAGAATTTGGTCACGATGTGGACAGAGCAGAACCTGTCGAACCAGGTTTAGAAATGTACAAACAGAAGCGTTTGGTTAGGCGTGCGCTAGAGGAATCCGGTGTACCCTACACCTACGTCTGTTGCAATTCCATCGCATCTTGGCCGTACTATGACAACTGTCATCCATCCTCGCTTCCTCCACCGTTGGATAAGTTGCACGTCTACGGTAACGGCAACATCAAAGGTACATAGTAATAAAACAACCACACTAATAATTTTGGAGGTAAAAAAAATTGTAGAATTATAATTTAGTATGATTATAATATAAGTAACGCGACTAATTCTTAATTCTGCAGCTTACTTTGTTGATGGCATTGATATTGGAAAGTTCACTATGAAGATAGTTGATGATGATAGAGCGATCAACAAAAATATTCACTTTCGTCCTTCCATCAACTGTTATAACATGAATGAACTTGCTTCTTTGTGGGAGGATAAAATTGCTCGAAAAATTCCTAGACTCATCGTCTCTGAAAACGATCTTCTAGCCATAGCCGCAGGTTGAATTCTACTATCTTCTTAATATTATGTATATTTTAATGTTTTTTTATAATCAAATTATACTAATTAGCGTGTCACTACAAAAAAATATTGATGAGTGAGTGACAAATCATCAATAACGTGATTTTCATGTTATAAAGTTGGAGAAGATATTTTTTGTAGTGTATAAAAGATACTCTAACTCATAATGTGACTGATAAATATTTTGTTTATGTGGAAATGCAGAAAATATACTACCAGACAGTATTGTTGCAGCACTGACTCATGATATATTTATCAATGGATGTCAAGTTAATTACAAGATAGATGGAGTTCATGATGTTGAGATAAGCAGTTTGTATCCGGGAGAATCCTTCAGGAGCATGGAGGATTGTTTCGAGGAGTTTGTTGTCATGGCGGCCGAGGAGGTTCGTAAAGAGGAAAATGGAGTTGCCGGTGGGGCAAAGCCTATAGTAGAACCAGTAATAATCACAGCTTCCTGTTGAAAAAATTATTCACCTCAGAAACATTATCTATATGTTGTTATTAGTTGAGGTGGTTATTTTTGTGTCATAAGACATGTTGATGTTACTTTCAAGATTGTCATATGTTTTTGTTGAATATTTGTCTTAAGTACGAATAATTGGTGTATTGTCTATGTATGTTTTGAGTGGCAACAACTTATTGTTATTCTGTGTTCAGCTTAAATAAAGTATTAATGTAGTTCTGTTGCTTTCTAATATTTGCAATAAAATAATTGTATTTTCTCCAAAAGTATGCTTTCGTTTCATTATGGTGAATAAATGGATAGATTTAATTGAATCGGATAGATACAAATTATAATATATTATTTTAATCAATGATTAATTTAGAATAATAAGAACGATGTATTTTGTAAGATTAGAGAGACGACCGTTTGAAACAGTGAGTATGAGAAGATTACTACCCTCATTGTCCTATAGGATTTTAAACTGAGTTAATCGTTTGATGGGACAATGCTTAAATAGCTAAAAGACTGAGGGCATAGAACTCTCATTGGACTTAACTAAATGGTCCAACCAATCACAATTCATTCGTAAACAAAATCTCAATCTAATAACTCATCAATAAGTGCTTAATAACAATAGACCATAATCTATATTAATAATAATTTCTAATAACTCATCAATAAGTGCTTAATAACAATAGACCATAATCTATATTAATAATAATTTCTAATAATTGATTATTGTTAATCCATAATTGATTAACTAAATTAATTAATCCTATATTTTCTCACTTGAATGACAATAATCAATTATAAAATTATATAAATTTTAATAGTAGAATTTCAATTATGGTCAAAACACTTGTTCCTAAAATAAAAGTGAACTTTAACATTGTAGAAATGAATCCGATAGGAAAAACAAGTCATACAAGTCAAAGAAATACATTATATATTAAAAAGATGAATTTAGATAAACATATTTCATATTAGAAAAATATGTTATAAACCAATGGCCTAAACATATGAAAATGTCATACTTATAGTGCACACAAGAATATATGACAATATGAAAATAATAATCTAAATTTTTTTTTAGATTATAGGGTTAAATAACTTTTTTATCCCTATAAATATTGCAGTTTTCATTTTTAGTTCCTCCCTGCCTTTAGGCAACGGTTTTTACAAAAAAAACCGTTGTCAAAGCCAGCTCAAACCGTTGCCAAAATCCAAGAGAGAATAAAAATGAAACTGTAATATTTATAGGGACCAAAAACTTATTTAACCCTAGATTATATGATTGTGTACACATGCACTCCCACTGATCTAACATGTATAAATATTTTTTCAGAATCCGCTAATATTATATACTTTGATTATACAATGGGATACTAATTATAATTTGGCTTAAATGCACTTTTGGTCCCCCTATATTACTTTTTTTAATCATTTTAGTCCCTTTATAAAAAAAATCAACTATTAGGTTCCCCAATATCATATTTCATATTTTTTTAGTGGTACCCTATGATAAAATAGTCTAATTTGCATAGGTGGCATTGAAATTATGAAGTGACATTTTTTTTTATTGATGTAACGTCATTATAAATATTTAAAAACTTATTAGTTTATTTTTTAAAAGTTTTCTTTATAATAATTAAACGTTTTTAATTATTTTATTATTTTTGTCTATAAATATTTATTTAGAAATTATATATTATAAATTTTAATTCTAAAATATATATTTTTGGGTCTATTTTTAATGACGTGACAACAATTAAAAAATATCACCTCATAATTTCAATGTCACTATGCAAATTAGACTATTTTGTCATGGGGATCTCAAAAAAAACATGAAATATGATATTGGGGACCTAATAGTTGGTTTTTTTATAGGAGGACTAAAATGTTTAGAAAATTAATATAAGGGGACCAAGAGTGCATTTAAGCCTTATAATTTTATTGAAAAATAATATAGAGAAGTGGTTGTATAATATATCATCAATTGAGTTTTACAAATTCAACCACATATTTTGCACATAAATAGATTATATCATTAATTCAAGTGGTTACAGAATAACAATATGAACTCAATCTTTATCAATGACAATTTTAATCTAAATTTGAGTTTCATGTCAACCACATATTTTGTATTTAGAATCAAGGAAATTGTTAATTTTCTCTTGCATTTTTAATGTAAAATCTCCTTATAACAAATAATCTTCTTAAAAGATTTTTCATAAACAAAATAGCATTCACTTAAAAGAGTATGATGGTCATATAAAAGATTTATCATCATTTGAGTGAGATCAAATCCCTATAATTTTAAATATAAGATTATATACAATATTTTAATAACTCGCTAAAAACTCAAATGCTACAAATATAACTAGATACAACACAAATAGTCATAAACTTAATTTTAACTATTATATAATAGTTAAAATTAAGTTTATGACTATTTGTGTTGTATCTAGTTATATTTATTATAACACAAATAGTCATAAACTTTTATTACTAACATAAGACTATAATATTCTCAATATAAGTCTCCATGAAATAATATTATATTAAATAAATAATATTTGTTTCTCATTTCTAATATAATTGAAATGTTAAATTCTCATACTTGATATGTAATAATAGTTGAATTATTAATTCAAGAGTTTATAAAATATTTTAAATATATATTCAACTATTTTATCTATCACACAATTATCATGTCAAGTAACGTCATACCGATAGAGTATGTTCATCACTTACATAACACAAAGAGAATTGAAATCCATTTTTAAAATATTGAAAATAAATTATTGAATTTCATAAAGTATTACATGTCCTTACAAAAATAATTTCTTATTTCTCAAATAATGATTTAAACATTTTAAATAAGAAATATAACAATGTACAAATATTATATCAAAAATTTTGATATCGATAAAGTACTCGAACAATAATTTACATAATAGTAAATCTTAATTACATTGAACAACACAAATTAATTAATAATAATATACCAATAGGTTATAAACTATTATCAATATAATATTGACTATAATTAAAAATCAATTTAATTATTTTACCTAACAAAATTTGTACAATTGTATCCACAATAGGTGAACTACATTCGTATAAATTAAAATAATTATATTTTATTTTAAAATAAAATTTTAAATAATTGCATATACGATAGGTGAAATTACAATTATAAAAATCAGTAGTGATTACTTAATTATCTATAATATAACTCTCAAATAATAAGATTTCTAGTATACATAACATTAGATATTATTTATATATTTATTTAAATATATAAAAAATAAATCTATTTATAAAAATAAATAGAGAGTATTAATTTCAAAATATTTTGGAAAATAATAATATTTATATAATTGCACATTTTATAATTTTCAAAGGAGTATAAACATTATAAATAAATTTCTAGTTATATAAATTATAATATATATATATATATATATATATATATATATATATATATATATATATATATATATATATATATATATATATATATATATATATATATATATATATATATATATATATCACAAGATATTTAAAATAATAATTGAATTACGACTAACCTCAAAAATTTCAAAAAGATCGTATCATTCATCTTGCAAATAGTCAATGAGTATCGATGGCATTGAAATTTATAATATCATCTCAAATGGTCAACATGTCAACATAAACCATTATAACAAGAACAAATTAAATTTGGCTAAAATTTAATGAATAATAGTTTATTTAACCAAATCATGTAGAGTTTGTATGCACTAATTCCAAGTATCCTAACAAAATCCATATATATATATATATATATATATATATATATATATATATATATATATATATATATATATATATATATATATTAGATTTTGTTAGGATACACTCACTTGTATTTATGAAGGTGTGTTTTAACAAATATTAACTTAAAATGATTAAATGCATCATAAGGTATATGTTGTTAAAACACTCATTCTACAAATTAGGTTGGTGTAAATTAACATCTCTTATAGACATATTTTAAAATACACATATTTTAATTTTGAAAAGAGTGTATTATTCAATTATGACCAAAAATATATTAAATACACCCAAAGGTGCATGTTGCTAAAACATACCTTCATAAAAATGAGTGAGTGATATATATATATATATATATATATATATATATATATATATATATATATATATATATATATATATATATATATATATATATATATATATATATGAGGAGGATCAAATTACACTCGAAGAGTTATACTATGAGTTACGCTCGATCAAAAATGTTAATTAGGAATAATATTTTTTAAATCAACCGTTGGATCGAAACATATCATTATATAGATCATATCTATAAAGTTTGAGATTAATTCATAAAGTTTTGCTTTACGATCAAGATATCTAAAAATTAGCGTCAAAATTAACTTTCATATACATTAATTTTGATGTAGTTCAATGACATAGTAAATCATTATAGATTAATCTCAAACTTTATAGGTATGATCTATATGATAATAATCCAACGGTTAATTTTAAAAACTATTGATCCGAAGTGACGTTTTTGAGCGAGTGTAATTTATGGTGTAACTCTTCATGTGTAATTTAATATTTCATATATATATATATATATATATATATATATATATTCTATAACTTCAAAATTTTAAAATTTAAAGTGAGTGACGTTAATACGATGATAAATAAGGAATATATCAAACATAAATTATCAAAATTAATAGGATCAATTGTAATATCAATGTCGATGTTAAGGCCTATAAACTGATTTGTTATTGATCCAAAAATTTATAATTAAAAAAAAAATTATCAAAATTAATAGGATCAATTGTAATATCAATGCCGATATTAAGGCCTATAAACTGATTTGTTATTGATCCAAAAATTTATAATTAAAAAAAAATTCTCTCTCCAAAATATAGTAAATGGATTCAAAAACTAGGTAAATAAGTTAATTCAGAGTTTTCTAAAATTTCTACTATAAAGTAGTACACATTTTCTTAGTCAAAAAACTATACAGTAGAATCGAGTGAATAACTCATGCGGTTGTTATCATGAATCAGTAGAATTCGACAGAAAAATTGTTTTTTTTCTCGGATAGACAAAATCTGATATATATATATATATATATATATATATATATATATATATATATATATATATATATATATATATATGATTCATATGAACTTTTTTTTTATTTTTTTAGTAATACTGACTGAGTTAACATGAATCATAATCCCTCACAAAAAAATCTATTAAATAAAAATTGTCTTGAATAACCGATCCGAGTTTCCATTCATGTGAGATAAAACTAAATCAAAATAAAGATATATCTCATTATATAATTAAGGAAGCAGTAATAAAATTGCAAAATCTCAATTTTAAATGCCATCAAAATACTAACCATATATAGAAGAATAACAAGTAAATAACTTTTTTTTATTAAAAAAAACAGTCAAATAATATACACAGAAATTGCATTGAATTAAGTTTTTTTTCATGAAATCTTCAGTGAGTTTGGTTTATAGCACATTTGATTCATTGTCACTATATTTATTAGAAAACTATTTCAAATTTATAACCAAACTTACACCGTAACTGTTGAATCAATTTTAGAAAAAGACCATGATTTTGGAATCTCAAAAATCACTACAAATGTATTCACAAAAATCACGTGGTAACTTTGATTTTCAAACATGAAAAATTATAATAGCAATGATATATATATCTAAACTATGTTCTGATATCAATGGATAGATTTAATTGAATCGTATAGATATAAATTATAACATATTATTTTAATCGATGAGTAACCTAGAATAATAAGAACGGTGTATCTTGTAGGATTGGAGAGACGACCGCTTGAAATAATAGTGAGTATGATAAGATTATTACCCTCATTGTCGTTTAGGGTTTCAGACTGAGTTAATTGTTTAATGGAGCAACACTTAAATAGTTAAACGGCTTAGGGCAGGGACCATCACGGTCCATTCACACACAAAATCACAATCTAATAACTCATCAATAAGTGTTTAATAACAATAGACCATAATTTATATTAATAATAATTTATTGTTAATCCATAATTGATTAATTAAAATAATTAATCCAATATATATTTGATTATTATACAGGATAGGAGTCTTTGCTATGTGGTAACTTTGGTGCCTCAAGTGTATATTTTTGGTGATATATAAATGATTAAAAAAATATTAAAATGAGAGAGAAAAAGAGATAAATACATAAAGATAGCAAATTTTAAAAGTAGGGAATCCGAAATAAAATCCACTATAGTCAGAAATTTTTCGCATTCACGCTGTGAACATATTATTAACCGTTTGATTTTGATCGTACAATAAGAAAAAATAGACTTCTTTTTTCTAAAATGATCAGCTTTTAATAAGAACCAACATATCTTGATCAAATGGTCAATTGCACTTGAATGCGTGAAAGCGTGGTTTAGTGACTTCATGCAATCTAGGTCTAGAGAATCTTCACTCATTCCTGCAACCTACGGCAAGCTTGTATGCCATCACACACATATCGACAAACTTGTCAATAATCACATGTATTAGTGAACAAAACTGCCTTAAGTTCACAACTTTTTTTTCAGCGTTAGTCCCTACAAGTTTTAGCTGGAGATAGTTCATTCCACATTTATTATTAGTTTAAATGCACTTTTGGTTCATCTATTTTCATGTTTTTTAAATTTTAGTCCCTCCATTTAAAAGCTCAACTTTTTAGTTCCTAAACTTTACCTCATTTAGAATTTTACTGGTCCCCCTTCAAGTTTGCATAAATGACAACGATGATTGAGATAAAACAAAAATATTGAAACCATTTACAGCCTTTGGAGAATGAGAAATAACATAATATTCAACAATGATCAGATTGATGTGAATATCCAAGAGAGTGTCAAGAAAGTTATAGTTATTAGAGGGAAAATTCATAGGAAATTTGTTGCCCAAATAGATAGTATCAATAGTATAATTCTTTAGGTGGGTTGGATTTGTTTTTGTTTTCTTTGCTCCTGGATCCGTTGGATCGGCTGTATCTAATTGTTTTGGAAATAAATAAAGTTTTTTATTTTAAAAAAAACAATAATAGTTTTTATCACGATTTTTGTGAAACTGGAGGGGGGGCCAACAAAATCCAAAGTGAGGTAAAGTTTAGGGTCCAGAAAATTAAATTTTAAAATATCAGGACTAAAACTTAAAAACATGAAAATAAGGAGATCAAAAATATATTTAAGCTTTTGTTATTTTCTCGCACTTATGTGAAAACTCAAAAATACCCCTTTCACAACGTCCTGGGTTTAAAATTCTAATGCAATAAAATCTAACAAATCTATTCATCATAACGCACCAAATGCAAGTAAAAAAAAATGGAAATTTTAATCTCCAAACACACCAATTTTAGTGTCCATACACACCAATTTATTGGAAATTTTAATCTCCGGACACACCAATTTTAATTTACTAATGAAATTATATGATGTTGTTATATTTATTGTTGCAGTATCATGACACACTGAAGTGTATAAATCATGCTAGGAAGATATCAATGTTGTTTCAAAGAGATGAGTTGTGGTAAATGTTGTTAGAAATTATAATCCATTGTTTTGTAGAAAAGTTTGTATTCGACATAAGAATATTCAACCTAGTTGAGGTGAGTATGGTGATCGATGTTGTTATATTAATGATATTATGATGATGTTATGTTGTTTTGGGTTCAACCATATTCAATGTCATGTCAGATACAAGTTTCTTCATTTCAGAATTCATAGGACATACACTTGAATGACCAACTGAATTAAGACATAATTCATGATCATGTATATCGCAAGTATAATAAATGTCCATGTGTTATTTGATTTGTGGTACTCGCACAACATAAAAAGGCATTCACATTTTTTTTCAATTTCAACTTTCTTACAAGCTATTATATTGGTCACATACTTCGCATCTCACCGTAAGAAATATTTGTCTTCTATCAGAACCAGAATCTGACCTTCTATTAACAATGCCAAATTCTAATTTGACAACTTTGGTACGAGCCTATTGAAACATATGCTCACGTAAAGTAAACTATTGTTTATTAGAAAATTCCTTTCCAACATCTACATGTAAAACACCTTATTGAAATACAATAGAATTTGGTTTGCAAGCAAAAATCTTGAAAAAGAGTGCAAGAAATTTTTTAAAAGAGTTTACAAAAAATACGTGTTATGACTATGAATGCATGAATTTAACAATAGGGTTATGCAAAAATCGTTACTATTTAAATTCGAAAAGGTGTGTCCAAGTTTCAATTGTCGAAGGGGGTGTTTAGATTTTGGAATTTGGGAAAATATTTACTTGTATTTAACACGTTTTTGAATAAGATATTTGTTGTATATTAATGCATCCTATTTTTAGCCTTATTTGTCCTTGGATACCTCTGGATTGACTACCCACTATTTGCAAATTTTGTGTAATAAAATGTTTTGGTATTTATAGTGTGTTGCACTTGCTGTCCAGCTAGCATTAATAGCCTACAGAAGTGGGCATACAGAAGAACAGTGCAATATCATGAACCAACAACCTCAACATCAAGAACCAAATTGATTGATACTTCACAGAGTAGAAACTTAATGACTACAACTGATTTATGACATAATCTGTGATTATGTATATCGCAAATTGTACTAAATGTCTATGTATTATTTGATTTGTGGTACCCGCACAACATAAAAACGCATTCACATTTTTTTTGTTTCAATTTCAACTTGCTTATAAGTTATTATATTGGTCACATTTTTTCTTATCTCACCGTAATAAATGTTTGTCTTCTATCAGAACTAAAATCTAACTTTCTATTAATAATGTTAAGTTCTATTTTGACACTCTGTGTGGATCCATTAAAATATATGCTCACATAAAGTAAACTCTTGTGTATTAGAAAATTCCTTTCCAACATCAACATGTAAAACACCTTTTTGAAAATGTTTTGGATATCTTTGTTGATAACATTAGTGTGCACCATACTTATACAACTAATAAAAAAAAGTGAGTTTCTTAACCCATCCCATAGGGGTGGGATGCACCCCGTGAAAATCTCAAAATTGCTTTCCCAAAAACTAAGTTTATTTTCGGTTCGCACCCTATTTTGTTCCAACCAAGAAAAATGTGGTGGCACACCCCTGAAACTGTAAAAAACCGTACCGGAGATTAACTTCTGGTATTGAACCGGATGTATAACTCCAGTCATAGAAGCGAGAACATTGAAGTACATGCCACCTGGATATTTTGTATGGAACCGGAAGTTTATTTTTGATTTTATCACGAATGTTGATTACTATAAGCAACAACCAAGATGATCAACATTATTTTACACTTTCTCTTCAAACCTCTCCAAAACCCTCTCCATTGTCAATCCATTTTCCACTCCAAATCCATACTTTTTTGGTTTATCATATCAGAAAAGCTCAACAAAGAAGAAATTCAGGTAAACATCATCCATTTTATCCCTGCATTAATCTATATCTTTTTGCTAAAATTAAGGTTACGTACTAACCGAAAGTTTATTTCCGGTTTATAGTTGAACTAAACCAAAAGTTTATTTCCGGTTTTGTCTCTGTTTTGAAATTATGCAGCAGATTTCACTGTATATGTGTATTTATGATTTTTATTATGTTACATAGGTATGGTGCACCCCGATAACATTCCTAAACCCGATGACACCGAAGTTATATCGTCGGTCGTAGTTCCACCTCGCGTAATTAAGGCGGTCGATGTTCGTGAACATTTTGAAAACGTTCAAGAATTTGAATTTCGGGACGGTATATTGCAATGGATTAGTTTAGAGGCAACGAGGTTAGGATTTGGTACCGTGATTGAAAGGTCCGATAATGGCACTGATAGAAGAAATGCCTTTGTTATTTTGACTTGCAAAAGGAGCGGAAGATACGTACCTCGCATTCAAATTTTGAAACGCGAGGAAACCGATACAAGAAAATATGAGTGTCTGTTTTTGGTTGTGTGGTTATCTCATGGCCAACAGTAAGTGGAATTTTAATTTGATTAGCGGAGAACACAATCATGTTTTAACTCCAAAATTGGTCGGTCATCCAATAGCATGTCGGCTACTTCCGGATGAGAAAATTTGTGTTTTCGACACGACTTTGAATCTAGTACCTCCCAAAAGCATTCTTGCAACCTTGAAGCGCAAAAGACCAGAGAGCACCTCTAATATAAAACAAGTGTGCAATAAGCGCTATCAAACAAAGTTAGCCATTCGGAAGGATCAAACCGAAATGCAACACTTTCTGAAAGTTCTTGATGACAATAATTATGTTTGTAGGCACCGACGGGGTGATGATGGGGAAACTGTTAGAGACATTTATTGGACTCATCTTGATTCCATTAAATTGTTCAACATGTTTCCTACCGTGCTCGTAATGGATTCGATGTACAAAACCAACAAGTACAGGTTACCGTTGTTGGAAATTATTGGTGTTACATCGACTGAGAAGACGTACTCAGTTGGTTTTGCATTTCTCGAATGCGAAAAAGAAGACAACTTTCAGTGGGCTTTAGAGGTGTGTCGGTCCATGTTGAAGGACCAAGAGGATATGCCAAAGGTAATTGTCACCGACTGTGATACAACTTTAATGAATATCGTTGCAATAGTATTTCTGACTTCTCCTGCATTACTTTGTAGGTACCATATTACAAAAAATGTGAGAAGTCGGGTTTAAACTATTGTGGGGTCGAAACAGGTAGCTAGTGAAGATGGAAAGTTGGTAAAGTCCAGTGTTATTATGGATAAAATCATGGTTGCATGGAATGATTGTTAATGCATCTACAAAAGAGATGTATGTTGATGTTGTTTTACAATTCCGAGGTGTTTGTGAGAAATATCAGAATCTGTTGAAATATGTGGAAAGCACAATACTTTATCAGGTGAAGGATAAATTTATTTGTGCATGGACTGATCAGGTTATGCACCTCGGACATACAACATCAAACCGAGTTGAATCTGTGTATGCTTGTCTCAAGAATTGGTTGGCAAATAGCAAGGGCGATTTGATTACGGATTGGGAAGTTGTGAACCATATGATCATGAACCATCATAATAAGATACAAACGATATTTGGTCACATTATCACGGTGTTGGAACACAGGTTCAAGGAGAATATGTTATATTCTTAATTGGTCGGTAACATCTCTCAGGCGGCGCTTAATTATATTTTCCATGAGGCCACAAGAGCTTCAACTATGGGTGATGACACCTCAAAGTGTGGGTGCACTATAGTGAAAACATATGGTCTCCCATGTGCTTGTGTGATAGAGAAGAAGCTGAGTGGTAATGTCCCGATACGTATGAATGAGGTCTCTAATCATTGGAAGAAACTTAGTTTTGAGGATGACAGGAAAATGAAAAATGATAAATCAAATATCTCCATCCTTACCGAATGAGAGGCAATACAAGCGAGATTTTTGAGAGCCGATGACGCCACTAAACTCCAAATCAAAGAAGAGTTGAGAAAAATTTCATTCCTGGAGACTACGGATTTGAAACCACCCTCCCAACCGGTAAAAACAAAAGGTACACCGAAAAATTTGAAACCTACATCGGCCGACAATTCTACTACGAGGAATCCTTCGTATTATAAACATGTTGACAAGGTATTTCCCGACTCAACTACACCAAAATCTCAAAAATATGCTTCCAAATGTGCCTGTATTAGCAAACCACCGCCTACACCACCTCCATCAAAAATACCATTCATCGATCACATGTCAGTTTTCATGCACAAATACGTTGAAAGGATCGTCAATGTGGCCGGTGACGGTAATTGTGGCTTTCGAGTTGTATCTTGTTTGCTAGGTAGCCATAAAGATGATTATAATACTGTGCGAGATACTCTGATCACAGAGTTGATGGAACATAGAGAGTTGTATACACGTTTGTTCGAGAGTAAGGAAAAGATTGAGGAAATACATCATGCACTAGTACTTGTTAAGGTTGGATATGCACCGAATGACAAATGGGTGTGGTTCCCTGAAATGGGTCATCTCATTGCAAGTGCGTATGATAGGGTGTGTATTAACCTGACAAGATATAGTTTTTCAGAGTTTTATTCCGCTGTGCATGGCTCTTACACCAAATCCCATTGATCGTATCATTTGTGTTGGGTGGATTTCAAATCCATGGAATTTTGTTCAAGTCTACTTGAAACCAGTATGCTCGATACCACCGACATCTTCAGAGTGGGCGCTTGATAAGTGCCAAAATATATTTATTTTGTACATATGTTTTGTGGCACTTATATATTCTTTTGTTTTGAATATCGTTGAATAATCCCACTTTTTGTTGTAAATATGTTTTATTGCGTTTTGTGTATATATTGTACTGATTGATTAGTTTTGTGTATATTTGGTAGGTATTTGAGCATGATTGGAGCAAGAGGAATAAAATCTCCAAGATGCATTGTTGATCAATAATGGAATAAGGAAACAAGAGAAGTCATTCCAAGTTATGCAGAGAAAGGAATAAAAGTTACTTTCTGGTGTCCACCACCGGGAGGTGAGGTAGTGATGACAGAGCACTGTGAGCGCCAAAAGCTTCGTCGGGCGGTGCAGGAGCAGTGCAACTTTGTCAAAATCTAGTAACTTTTGACTTTGGCTCGCCAGTAGCTCGCTGGGCGAGGAAGACTAGCTTCGTCGGGCGGTGATATTAGTCGTCGGGCGGTGTGAATATATTTTTCCTAGATGCTTATGTGGAGCATCGTGGGACAAGTAATAAAGAACCAACGTCGAGCGGTGCAATTGGAGCGTCGGGTGGTGGCTGCGAGATAGAATTTGTATATAGTTTCATTTCATTTTTGTGTTTTATGGTTTTTGGGTTAGATTTTTGCTCCCGAATTCCATCACCTTATAGTTTTTGATAGATTAGCTTAGAAAACAACACTAGTGTCTTGCTTATGGATGATTGGAGGTGAATTTCTCTTCGATAGGCGTTGACAAACTGGTGTAAATGAGTAGTTTATCTCTTCTCTTCTCTATATATTTCTCTATTGTTGGTTATGTTTGTATATTTACTCTGAACACATGTATATTTGTCGCCCTTGACGTTGTATAAAGTTTGCATTATGAATCTGTGTTGGTAATTATTTTAGGTTTTTACTCTATGTTAGGGATTTGAGCTTTGCTAGACATAGATTGCTTAAATTCTTACCTAGGATGATTATTTGTTAGTTTTTGAATGCTAGAAATGGGTTTAGATATGACATTTACTTAGAGTATTTGAGCTTAATGCCTCTGTGTTGGTTGTTTCGAGCTAGAGATAGTCGTTACGAGTGGCGTAGTTGACTTTTGTGTTGTTGAGGTATGACAAACATAGATACCGAGGTGATACAGTAGAATTCTCAATTTGGGTTAGAAATAACTTAGACTGTGAGAGGTATGTGATGACACTGAGGAGTATCGTAGGCTGAGTATGACATGGACGGTAGATTTAAGTCTGTGATGGGTAATTTGCATTCGTTCCGAACAAGTTGTCTATCCTTTATACTTTTTGTTCATTTACTTTTTGTCTTTTATTTTCAACCATTAATCTGAAATTCATTAACGATAGAATTGTCGAATGATGAATAAATAACCAATCTCTATGGACACGATACGATATAACCTAATCGATATATATCACCTGGTAAAAATAATACCAAACTCTTTGCTTGCCGCTAAAGATCGCAATAATAAGATGGCGTCGTTGCCTGGGATGGTTTTATTATTTTTGTATTGCGATGCTTCCGTTGTTTTTGAGTTTTGTAATTAATGTATATGTTGTATAGACTTTGTATATGTACTTGTATATTGTTACTTGTACATGTGTGTTTACTTTCCATACTTGTACATATGTGTGTTTTTCTTTGTTTTCAAGTATTGTTGTAAGTTGTCTCGTATTCATAATGTTTGTTGTGTGGTTGTTAGGACACTTTCTTTAGGTTTGTGCAGTGTGGCAATACCATGTCATGACGAGAGGAGGTTACTAGTTCTCGCACAATAAAGACGTCGAGCTTACAACATAAAACAAGCATGTTTTTGTTTATTTTTGTTTACATTTGTTTATGTGTGTGGTGACTTGTGTTTTAACAAGTTGAAATTGGAAATGTTCTAAATTTTTAAATATTCATTTTCAACTTGTTAATTCATTTTCACCACGTTTACATATTGTTATTTGTGTTTGTTTTATTTTGTCTAATTGTGTTTTTCTCAAGCTTGTCGTGTTTATCTTGAGGAGTTTTGTTGGTTGTAAATTTTGTAAATTTTATTTTTCTAGTTCTTTTGTTGTTGTTTGGACTCAAATTTTGGTTTGGTAGCTTGAGGTTGCATTTTTGTGATTTTCCGATTTTGATCGTTTCAACTCGCGGATGTATGGTAATGATAGTTTCAAAGTTGGTACACGCCAGGAACTCGTTCATCGCTTTCTATAGCATAACATGTTTAGGAAATTTATCATTTGTATAATGACCATGTCATTTATTATTTTTGCATTACTTGCTCATGAATTGAATCACTTTCGTTCCCTTTTTACCATAAATGTGAGGAAGCTTTCCATTGTTCACATATGAGAGACCACAATTCTTATTTTAACTAAATTTTATTATGTTTAATCTTTTATTTTGTGTTGATTGTATGAATGCATGAAAATGATCAAGGAATTTTTGTTTGATTTTGAGCACAACTACCTTGGCCAAATATTCAATTCACCTTGTGAGTGTGTGAACCTTTGTTAACCCCTTTGAGCTTTTATCAATATCCATGCTTATTTGAATTTGATACTTGCCTATGAGTGTCAATTCACTTTTTTGATGGATGTTTATTTCTTTGTTTCTTGAACCCTCAACTATATGTTGTTGTATGGATTTTTACCTTGCCTTAGAAAGTAGGGAGTATTCACACATTAATGTTGGTTGAATTCAAGTTAGGGAGAGAAATGTTTATGTACTTATATTGTGGTTGGTATGAGGTTAAGAGAAAAGAAAAAGAAAGAAATAAAAAAGAGAAAAGTTTTGGAAAAAGAAATAAAAAAGTATGAATAATGTTGTGTTAATAAGTGAGGTGTTTTGTTTTGACAATTTGTGATGAAGAAGAAGTTTGATTGGAATTGTATTGTTTGGAACTTTGTGAGTTGATCACTCCCTTAGGTTTCGGAAAGTTATTGTTTCGATTAGCTTTAGGAGTTATCACTTGTTTGTTAACCAAGCCACATTACAATCTTGAAAAGCCCTTGTGATTCTTGCATTTGTATTTTCAATACGTATTTGGATGAATGCATAATTTAGTCTTTTGTGTGCAAGATTGTGGATGAGTGTTTTTTGTCCCTCACCTTTGTGTGTTCTTCATCTATCGATGAATTTTTGCTAGGTGTAATTCATGATTGAGTTTGTTTTGTTTTAGAATGTTTTGCATGATTTTTGTACTTAGGATTTGTTTCGCTTACATGTTATTGTTGTAGGATTGTGGTAAGTATGTATTTTGTCGTGTACATTTTTGTTTGAACCATACATTTGTTTTTCGTTTTAAAACTTGTTGATTCGTGATTATTTGAATATCATTCTTTGTTTCTTTGGGTTACTTGAATTTGCTTGAGGACAAACAATGTGTCAAGTTGGGGAGAGTTGATAAGTGCCAACATATAGTTATTTTGTACATATGTTTTGTGACACTTATCTATTCTTTTGTTTTGAATATCGTTGAATAACCCCTTTTTGGTTGTAAATACGTTTTATTGCGTTTTGTGTATATATATATATATATATATATATATATATATATATATATATATATATATATATTGTACCGATTGATTAGTTTTGTGTATATTTTGTAGGTATTTAAGCATGATTGGAGCAAGAGGAATAAAATCTCCAAGATGCATTGTTGATCAATAATGAAATAAGGCCAAAAGAGAAGTCATTCCTAGTTGTGCAGAGAAAGCAACAAAAGTTAATTTTCTAGTGTGCAACGCTGGGCAGTAAGGTGGAGATGATAGGGCGCTGTGAGCGCCGGAAGCTTCGCCAGGTGGTGCAGGAGCGGTGCAACTTTGTCAAAATTCAATAACTCCTGACTTTGGCTCGCCAGCAGCTCGCTGGGCGAGGAAGACTAGCTTCGTCGGGCGGTGATATTGGTCGACGGGCGGTGTGAAGATATTTTGCCCATATGCTTACGTGGAGCATCGTGGGCCAAGTAATAAAGGACCAGTGTCGGGCAGTGCAATTGGAGCGTCGGGAGGTGGGTGCGAGACAGAATTTGTATATAGTTTCATTTCATTTTTGTGTTTTATGGTTTTTTGGTTGGATTTTTGCTCCCAAATTCCATCACCTTATAGTTTTTTATAGATTAGCTTAGAAAACAACACTAGTTTTTGCTTATGGATGGTTGGAGGTGGATTACTCTTCGATAGGAGTTGACAAACCAGTGTAAATAAGTAGTTTATCTCTTCTCTTCTCTATGTATTTCTCTATTGTTGGTTATGTTTGTATATTTACTCTGAACACATGTATATTTGTCGCCCTTGGCGTTGTATAAACTTTGCTTTATAAATTTGTGTTGGTAATTGTCTTAGGTTTTTACTCTATGTTAGAGATTTGAGCTTTGCTAGACATAGATTGGTTGGATTCTTACCTAGGATGATTATTCGTTAGTTTCTGAATGCTAGAAATGGGTTTAGAGCTGACATTTACTTAGAGTATTTGAGCTTAATGCCTCTATGTTGGTTGTTTCAAGCTAGAGATAGTCGTTACGAGTGACACGGTTGACTTCTGTGTTGTTGAGGTATGCCAGACATGGATACCGAGGTGATGCGGTAGAATTCTCAATTTGGGTTAGAAATAGCTTAGATTGTGAGAGGTATGTGATGACATGGAGGAGTATCATAGGCTGAGTATGACATGGACGGTAGATTTAAGTCTGTGACGGGTAATGTGCATTCATTTCGGACAAGCAGTCTATCCTTTATACTTTTTGTTCATTTACGTTTTGTCTTTTATTTTCAACCATTTAATCCCAAACTCATTAACGATATAATTGTGGAACGACGAATCAATAACCAATCTTTATGGACACGATACGATATAACTTAACTGATATATATCACCCGGTAAAAATAATACCAAACTCTTTGCTTGCCGCTAAAGACCGCAGCAGCAGCGCTTCATTTCATAGAAGCATCAGAGACATGGCCGGACAATTTCATGGAAAAGATGCAAGAATACAACAAGTTGAGGGAAATAGATATAGAAATAAATAGGGAAAAGTCGCAAGGGGTGCCACTTGCGGATTTATCCAGCGACACTTTTTCGGCTCTTTCAAGTAGTATAGGTAGTATTGTAATGTTAAATTCATTTTGATAATGTACTATGATGTTGAAATATACTCATTTTTTTAATTTGACCATTTGCAAAAAAAATGGGTTGTTGGAGTTGTCTATTTTCCCGGCGACGTACCGTCTCGCAAATTCAAGATCACGGTGTACACCCCAATTGAAGAGGTACGTGAAACTTTGCAGGAACGTTTTCCTTACGGCGACGGTCAAAAGGTATAGAAGATCGCGTACCGCTCGCCATCAATCGACAATGAAGGGAATCTGTAGTTTATGAACCATGAACCGAAGAACGACAACGATTTACCGGCTATGTGGTCGAATTATCGAAGTTTTTAAGAGAAAGTTCCAATCGATCTAGATGCGACTTTATCAAGAATCATCGATGACGTTATAAGGATGTTGCAATGTCCACCAGGATATTTATTTGTAATGTTCGATTTATGTTTAAGTTTTGATTTGTATTTCCTAAGTTTATGTATCTCTATGTTAGACAATGAAATGAATTTTTCTGGTTTTCTGTTATGAATAAAACCGGAAATATAACTATGGTATAGAACCGGAAGTTAACTTTCGGTTTGTTGTAAACTTTATCAGATGGTGGTGCGACCCGGAAATTTATTTCTGATTTTCAGGGAAAACTTAGGAATTTCGCAGGGGAGGGTAAGAAGGTCATGGGGTGGATTAAGAAATCCATGTAAAAAAATAAGAAATTCTCATCCACATTCAAAATATTTGAAATTCAATAATCAGATCAATCCTTCAAAGATCCAAATTAATTTCCTAATAGTATTATGTGGATTTCTTAACCTACCACATGTCCTTCTTAGCCACCCCTGCAAAATTCCATTTTCCCCCAGGAAACCAAAAATAAACTTCTGATAAGCACCATATTCAATGAAATTTAGATTAGGTGCAAACCGGAGATTTACTTACGGCATGATACCGAAAATAAATTTCCGGTACATTGATGAACTTATATCGCGCCAGAACCTTTCCCCTCCCCATAATAGCAAAATTTCAAAAACTCTCTCAAAATCCTCTCAAAACCCTTCTCACCAATATCAATTTTTATCTCAAGCAATCAACACAAATCATCAAGCAACAACCAAATCTCAATCAATCAAGCAACAACCAACTCTCAATCAATCAAGTAAGTGATTTACTCATTTTTAGAGTTTATATAAAATCGATTGAAACTAGTGAAATAGGGCTTGAAATGTGTTTTTGTTTGTAGTTTACATCATTAGGGGTCATTATAATACTATTTGCAAACTGTTTTGGATGATCAATCCGTTTATTTTGAGGCATTTTAGAATTTGGGGTGGAGGCTCCCGCTGTTCTGTTTCGCAAAGGAAATCGGAAGTTTATTTCTGGTTTCATGTGATGAACAAAATCAGAAATTTATTTATGGTTTTATGTGATGAACAAAACCATAAATTTATTTTCGGTATCTGTCTGCATAATTTTTTTTCATTTTTTCCTCTTTGAGTCATATGCTAACGTTTCGTTCTAGCTTCTATAGGAGATATGTCTGAGCGAGAGTCACGTTTGAGGCATGGCCGAGTTATACATCATACTTCTTTGCAAAGAGAGAGGAGTCAGGCCACACGACCTCCGAGGACTCAGGCCACATAAGCTCCGAGGACTCAGGCCACATAGGCTCCGTCGACATCCAGACAGGCTATGTTTGAGGCTCATTCTGCTCTTTCCGGTTCTACACCTTCTACTTCTTCCTCTCATAGCAGACGAGAGTCTCCAGTCTATCCCTCCCCACCTCTGTCATACCATAGATGCACATCATCACCATCTTCACCATCGAGGATTTTTGAGACGGGATCCACATCTGCTACACAAGCGGGTCCATCTAAGGTGAGACCTGATCCTACACCTCCTACACCCCCAGTATATCAGGTACCAGTACCAAGGCCACCAGAGATTTTGGTGGGACCAGTGGCACCAGTTCCAGCAGAGGCACCGGGGGTAGATGCGGCACCAACGGTACCAGAGGTCCCTCAGGTCTTTGGAGGGGGGCCTTCTGACTTATCTGTGCTCGCGCATTATCCTATCCATGTCGCTAGACATTTATGGGATGGAGAGGTACGAAATTTACATTTATGTTTCATTTATTAATTATGTTATATTATGAATAATATTATGAACTCTAACACTATGCTTTTTCTTGCAGGATCGCGATACACTAAAGGTCATCAACCATGGGAGGAAGATGATAAGTGCCAAAATGTAGTTATTTTGTATATATGTTTTGTGATCCTTATTCGTTCTTGTTTGTTAATAATTGTTGAATAACCCCATTTTTTGTTGTAAATATGTTTTATTGTGTTTTGTGTACATGTTGTACCGTTTGACAAGTTTTATTGTATTTTTGTACGTATTTGTTGCACATTTGGAGCATCGAGGAATAAGGGGTCGAAGACACGGCTCTAGATGTGCGTTTTCGCAATAAAAGTCCATTTTTAGAAAGTTTTGTTCGATGGAGGCGGCGAGCGTTTTAAGCGCCCTTGCGTTTAACCTTGCGGCGAGAGAGTTTTAGAGGCCGCTAAGCGCGCCCTTGCCGCGGAGCGGTGTTTAAGTCATTTTACGTGTAAATATCAGTGGAGGCTGCTCAGCGCGCCCTCTCCGTTGAGCGCGGTCGTCTGAGATTTGTTTTATAACTTCATTTTCAGCACTTTTTAGGTTATGGTTTTGGGGTGGATTTTGATCCTCATTTCCATCAACCTTTATTGTTTATAGATTAACTTAGGAAACAACACTAGGGTCTTGCTTATGGATGATTGGAGGTGAATTTCTCTTCGATGGGCGATGACAAACCAGTGTAGATATGTGGTTTATCTCTTCTCCTCTCTATGTATTTCTCTATTTGTTAGGTATGTATATATTTCTACTCATAACTCATGTATATTTGTCACCCTTGGCGTTGTATAAGTTTTGCTTTATGAATCTGCTTAAATTCTTACCTAGGATGATTATATGTTAGTTTCTGAATGTTAGAAATGGGTTTAAAGATGACATTTACTTAGAGTATCTGAGCTTAATGTCTCTGTGTTGGTTGTTTCGAGCTAGAGAGAGTCATTACGAGTGACACGGTTGACTTCTGTGTTGTTGAGGTATGCCAGACATGGATATCGAGGTGATGTGGTTGAATTCTCAATTTGGGTTAGAAATAGCTTGGGTTGTGAGAGGTATGTGATGACACGGACGAGTATCGTGGTGAGTATAAGCGGATGATTTAAGTCTGTGACGGGTAGTGTGCATTCGTTCTGGACAAGCTGTCTATCCTTTATAGTTTTTGTTCATTTAATTTTTGTCTTTTCTTTACAACTATTTAATCTCAAACTCATTAACGATATAATTATCGAACGAAGAATCAATAACCAATCTCTGTGGACATGATATGATATAACCTAACCGGTATATATCACCCGATAAAAATAATACTTTACTTTTTGCTTGCATGCTATACAGCATCTGCAATAAAATGGCGACGTTGTCGGGGATTGGTTTATTGTTCGTGTATTGCGATAATTCCGTTGTTTTTGAGTTTTGTAATTAATGTAAATGTTGGACTTTGTATATGGACTTGTATATTGTTACTTGTACATGTTGTGTGTTTACTTTTCATACTTGTGCATAATTGTGTTTTTCCTAGTTTTCAAGTATTGTTGTAAGTTGTCTCATTTTTGTAATATTTGTTGTGTGAATGTTAGGATACTTTCTTTAGGTTTGTGCGGTGTGGAAATACCATGGTATGACGAGAGGAGGTTACTAGTGCTCGCACAATAAAGGCGTAGAGCTTACAGCGTAAAACAAGCATGTTTGTTTATGTTTGTTTATGTGTGTGGTGACTTGTGTTTTAACAAGTTGAAATATGACTTGTTCTTAATTTTAAATCTTCACTTTTCAACTTGTTAATTCATTTTTACCAAGTTTTCATATTGTTATTTGTATTCATTTTGTTTTGTCAAATTGTGTTATCCACATGCTTGTCATGTTTAGCTTGAGGAGTTTTGTTGGTTGTAAATTTTGTAAATTTTGTTTTTTTAATTCTTTTAGTGTTGTTTGGACTCGAATTTTGGTCTGGTAGCTTGAGGTTGTATTTTGTGATTTTCCGAGTTTAATCGTTTCAACTCGTGGATGTATGATAATGATAGTTTCAAAGTTAGTACACGTCAGGTATTCGTTTATCACTTTCTATAGCATAACATGTTTAGGAAATTTATCATTTGTACAATTACCATGGCATTCATTCTTTTTGCATTACTTCCTCATGATTTGAATCATTTTAGTTCCTTTTTTACCCATAAATGTGAGGAAGCTTTTCATTGTTCACATATGTTGGAGGCCACATTCTTATTTTAATAGGATTTTATTATGCTTAATCTTTGGTTTTATGTTGATTGTATGAATGCATGAAAATGATCAAGACATTTTTGTTTGATTTTGAGCATAACTATCTTGGTCAAATATTCAATTCATCTTGTGAGTGTATGATCCTTTGTTAGCCCCTTTGAACTTTTATCAATATCCATGTTTATTTGAACTTGATGCTTGTCTATTAGTGTTTAGTTCACCTTTTTTGTATTGATGTTGATTTCTTTGTTTTTTGAACCCTCAACTATATGTTGTTGTATGAATTTTTACCTTGCCTTAGAAAGTAGGAAGTATTCACATAATCATGTTAGTTTTCAAGTTGGGGAGAGGAATGTTTATGTACTTATATTGTGATTGGTATGAGGTTAAGAAAAAGAAAAAAATGTGAAAAAGAAAAAGATTAGACAAAAAAAAAGAAAAAAGAAAAAAAGCTTTGAAAAAGAAAAAAAAGTATGAATAATGTTGTGTTAATAAATGATGTGTGTTGGTTTGATAATTTAGGATGAAGAAGAAATTTGATTGAAATTCTATTGTTTGAAACTTTGTGAATTGATCACTCCCTTAGGTTTAGGCAAGTTTTTGTTTCGATTAGCTCTATGAGTTATCACTTGTTTGTTAACCAAGCCACATTACAACCTTGAAAAGCCCTTGTGATTCTTGCATTTGTATTTTCAATATGAGTTTTTGGATGAATGCATAATTTAGTCTTTTGTTTGCAAGATTTTGAATGAGTGTTTTTTGTCCCTCGCCTTTGTGTGTTCTTCATCTACCGATGAATTTTTGCTAGGTGTGATTCATGATTGAGCTTGTTTTGTTCTAGAATGTTTTGCATAATTTTTGTACTTAGGATTTGTTTCATTTATATGTTATTGTTGTAGTATGGTGGTAAGTATGTATTTTTCGTGTACGTTTTTGTTTGAACCATACATTTGTTTTCGGTTTTAAAACTTGTTGATTCGTGATTATTTGATTATCATTCTTTATTTCTTTGAGTTATTTGACTTTGTTTGAGGAAAAACAATGTGTCAAGTTTGGGAGAGTTGATAAGTGCCAAAATGTAGTTATTTTGTATATATGTTTTGTGGCACTTATCCGTTCTTGTTTGTTAATAATTTTTGAATAACCTCATTTTTTGTTGTAAATACGTTTTATTGTGTTTTGTGTACACGTTGTACCGGTTAAGTATTTTAATGTATTTTTATAGGTATTTGTTCCACATTTGGAGCATTGAGGAATAAAGTGTCGAAGACACGGCTCCAGATGTGCGTTTTCGCAATAAAAGTCCATTTTTGGAAAGTTTTGTTCAGTGGAGGCCGCTGAGCGCGTTTTGGAGCGCGCTGCTTGCGTTTGGCACTATTGCGGCAGAGAGATTTTTTAGAGGCCGTTAAGCGCGCCCTCGCTGCAGAGCGGAGTTTAAGTCGGTTTACGTGTAAATATCAGTGGAGGCCGCTCAGTGCACCCTCGTCGTTGAGCGCGGTCGTCTGATATTTGTTTTATAACTTCATTTTCAGCACTTTTTAGGTTATGGTTTTGGGGTGGATTTTGATCATCATTTCCATCAACCTTTATTTTTTATAGATTAGCTTAGAAAACAACACTAGGGTCTTGCTTATGGATGATTGGAGGTGGATTGTTCTTCGATAGGCATTGACAAACAAATGTAGATATGTGGTTTATCTCTTCTCCTCTTTATGTATTTCTCTGATTGTTGGGTGTGTATGTATTTCTACTCATAACCATGTATATTTGTCGCCCTCGGCATTGTATAAAGTTTGCTTTATGAATCTGTTTTGGTGATTGTCTAAGGTTTTTACTTTATGTTAGGGATTTGAGCTTTGCTAGACATAGACTGCTTAGATTCTTACCTAGGATGATTATCTGTTAGTTTCAGAATGCTAGAAATGGGTTTAGAGATGACATTTACTAAGAGTATATGAGCTTAATGCCTCTGTGTTGGTTGTTTCGAGCTAGAGATAGTCGTTATGAGTGACACGGTTGACTTCAGTGTTGTTGAGGTATGCCAGACATGGATATCGAGGTTATGCGGTTGAATTCTCGATTTGGATTAGAAATAGCTTGGGTTGTGAGAGGTATGTGATGACACAGACGATTATCGTAGGCTGAGTATAATTGGATGGTAGATTTAAATTTGTGACGGGTAGTGTGCATTCGTTCCAGACAAGTTGTTTATCCTTTATAGTTTTTGTACATTTACTTTTTGTCTTTTATTTACAATTATTTAATCCCAAACTCATTGACGATAGAATTGTCGAACGACGAATCAATAACCAATCTCTATGGACACAATACGATATAACCTAACCGGTGTATATCACTTGGTAAAAATAATACTTTACTTTTTGCTTTCCTGCTATAACCGCATCCGAACAGAAGATCAGCAAGCTAACTCCCCCTCTCGAGCCATGGTTTGATGATCTCCTACTGACTATAGGGTTTGGAGACTTGACCCTCTGTGGATATAGCATGGTAAACTGGGGGATGACCAACGCTTTTGTATAGAGGTGGCATGAGGAGACGTCTTCGTTTCATCTACCACACGGAGGGATGACGATCATACTCGATGATGTCGCTTGTCTGCTTCACCTGTCGATCAGAGGGCAGTTTCTGGATCATGAGAAAATGGAGAAAGACGAGGCGATTGAGATGTTGGTTGAGAGGCTGGGGGTTACTGTGGAGGAGGCCCTGGAGGAGGTTGATACGACATGTGGCAGCCACGTGAGGTATAGCTGGATGAAGATTATTTTTTATCAGGAGGTTGCGGGTGCTACTGCTGCCAATGGTGATCCCGAGAAGGATACACATCACAGGGGGAATGCCATAAGAGCATATCTCTTGTATCTTGTTGGGACCCAAATATTTGTGGACACCAGTTCCACCTACACTGACGTCATGTACCTCAAATTCTTTGCTGATTTAGAATTGGTCAGTGGGTGGAACTAGGGGGCTGCTTGCATGGTTTACTTGTATACCAAGTTTACGGAGTCGGCTAGGTGGAAGATGAGGCAGATCATCAGCAATCAGACTATTGTGACGGTATAAATTATTTCTTAGCTTCGTTTTTAATATTTTTTTATTTTGAAACTAGCTGATATAATTTTGATATTTCAGGGATGGATCCTGCAACACTTCCCACAGTTTTCAGGATGGACATTTGTTGATGGTTATACCGAGCAGATGCCTCGTGCATGTGCATATGAGCCGCTCAGAGGCAACCAGGCGACACTAGTGTTTCGAGTTTACCTGGACCGGATTGTGCATGAGGATATCCACTTCAGTACCTACGCCGACCACCGCGAGACAATCGTTTTTGATGAGGTTTCTCTGTTTATAGGTTGGTTGGCCCGCGGTACTCGAAAGACTGTTGCCTATATGCCCGAGCGAGTGATGCGTCAGTTCGGATATACTCAAACGATTCCTCGGTATCCTTCTTTATCTGCTCCTCCGACAGTGAAGGGGAGGGAGATGGATGAGATTTTTTATGATCTTGAGAGTCATCTCGTCCCTAGGTAGGCCAAGAGTATCGTGGCTCCAAACGACTAGAGTTACGCATTTGGTTACATGTTATGGTACCTCGGGATTTCTCATTTTAATCTGATACAGGAGGCTCCAGGGGACCCACCCAGGCCGGCTCATCAGGAGATCCTGGAGGAGGAGCAGGCGACGAGGGATCATGCCCAAGACGTGATGCCTAGGTGCCGTCGTATAATGGAGCTTGCTAGGGATGACATCGGCAGAGGGCTCTTTCTTGACGGATTCAATGTCAGAGGCGTTTTAGACGCCATCATGGTGAAGGCTCGGGGTGCCCTAGTCTATAGGAGGCAGCGGAGGAGCGCCTCGAGGGTGACAGGTCGGCTCCGCCATACGCAGTAGTTTATTTTGGTTGTATTTTGACTTTGTTTTTTTATTTCGTATTGTATCGGATATGTATTATGAATACTATTATTATAAAATTTATTTTGGATAATATATTTGGGTGCAAATTTGATTTAAATATTGTATGATTTTAATTTGAATCACAAATGTAAAATCTAAATCTATTGCTTATAGTTAGGTTTTCCTTCTAACTGGCATGCACAGAACCAGAAGTTTATTTCCGGTAGTACACCATAAATAAATTTTCGGTTTCACTCAAAAATTTCAAAAAATAGTGCGTACCAGAAATAAATTTCCAGTTTTCTAAAGGGTATTTTGGAATTTTCACGGGGTGCGCCCCACCCTTATAGGCTGGGTTAAGAAATTCCCTAATATTATTCATGTTACAAAAAAAACTAGTATATTTCAATGATCGTCTGTGATAAACATGTACATCATCTATAATTTTGAATAATATAGGATTATGAATGGATGGATTTAACATAGGGTTATGCAACAATCGTGACTATTTAAATTCTAAAAGGTGTTCAAATTTAAATTCCCGAAAGGTTTGTTAAGATTTTGGAATTGATTAATAGTCCTCTCTATCAAATCCAATGTCAATCACTACCGGACAATCGATTAGTGGTTCTCTCTATCAAATCCAGTGTCAATCACCATCGGGCAAACAATTGGTATTTTGGAATCGAACAGTGGTCTTCCTTATCAAATTCAGTATCAATCACCACCGAGCGAACCAACAATCGGTGTATTTAACGTCCGAATGCATTAATATACAACAAATATTTGTATGTCACATATATCTGTATGTCACACATTTTTTATAAAGAGATTTGTTGTATCTATGGGTTAGAAAGGGGAAATGAGCATCCTCTTTTGAGCCTTGTTTGTCCTTGGATCCCTCTCGATTGACTGCCCCACTAATTTGCAAATTTTGTGTAATTGAGATGTTTTGGTATTTATAGTGTGTTGTCCAGCTAGCATTAATAGCCTACACAAGTGGGCATACAGAAAAACAGTGCAATATCATGAACCAACAACCTCAGCGACAAGAACCAAATTGTGTGATACTTCAGACTAGAAACCTAATGGCTGCAACCTAAACCAAACATTCAACCAACTTTCCTTTGACCATCACATGTATTTTTTTTAGTATTTAATATTCCCTCGCTAACTACTACAAACATGCCTCAATGAATGCAATATGAATGCTTGCATAACTGCATGGTTGCATTCTTAGTTCAACAAACATGCAAGCTTTCAATTTTGCAGAAATGCACAACTTGTAATGAATGTTTAAAACTATGTACATCTTCGGTATGCTCATCGTATCTATAAGAGAAACTAATAATTCTTGGTGCTTGCTTTATCTAAAACCACAAGCCATAATATCTATATATCTTACAACAAACTCGGTCTACACATCATATACAGGCATCCGTTCTTCAATGTTACCACGGCAGATAGGACACTTCTTGCATTTTTCGCAGCAAGTGCTGTCAAAGAAAGACGACAAACATAAGAACAATCAATTTCCTTACGCATATATTTCTGATAAGATATTTGAGTAACACCGTATTAAATATTGACAGTGACAGAAAAGTATTTGACTAAGCAAATTACCTGCAAAGAACGTGATGCTTGCAAGGAAGGAGGACCACATTAATCTGCTCTTCAAAGCAAACTCTACATAAGACCTTCTCCTGATATATTTAGCAATCAAATTAAAGCGTGTTGGATCCCGGTGTGGTTAACAGTCATTCAAGCACAAACAATATTGTTATAACTTCAATTAAATAATATGCAATCAAGGTTGAGAATGTTACATTTTGAAGTCTTTCATATTCCTCCTGGCTATATTTTGTAACTTCTGTCTGCTCGCCAAGTGCAGCTTGAAGTCTCCAAATCTGCGAGTTATAAAAGGGTGCGGGTTATTGAAATGTATGAAAAAGATTAGACATTTTTTAACTTATTCTTAAATAATGAAAGCTATTAAGTAAGAAATAATGTAGTAGCTATATATTTTGATGTCAGGAAACAATGTCTTCACCTCCTCGACAAGTTCTCCTCTAGGCATTTTCTTTACCGTATCAGGGGAAAAAGTATTATACCTAAATAGTAAATCAAATCAAACATCATTATACAGTCAAAATAATGCAAGCACATTAACACTATTATACGCTTAAAAACCCTGTAGCACCGACAACTCTAGAAAAGAAAGTGTCGGTGTCGGTGTTTGAAACAGACATCAACACTTGTAATCAGTTGTCCATGGCGGAGAGCCAAAATCCCACCATACCAGACGCTTTGTGGCGCCGTTATAGCGGAAAAACACGCAATATCAGCCAATATTTACCATTGCGGCGAGCCCAAAAAACCACCACGTATATCCGCCATAGTGCTGTAATTGCAGGTATTTGATAACACTGCTTGTGATTACGTTAATTTATTCATTTTTTCAAATTATCACTGGTGTCGTGTCAGTGTTGGTGTCGTGTTTTCAATGTCCGTGCTACATAGCTAAAAAAGGCATAATGTAACATAGAGTACTGACCCAGAACTCCCGGCACAAAAAAGTCTAGCTTCTTCCTCTCTGCTTCCTTCATCTATTGACCACCAACCCAGCAACCTGTCAAAAGAGGAAAAGTGCAGTCGACGACAATTTCTTCATATCAGTTCGACAGCATTTTAAGAATTTCTAGGTTCCATGAAGAATCTATAAACTGATGATACCTTGATCCGTGATGGAAAAATCCAAAGCAGTCGCGGGATTTTGATGCTATAGAAGAGTAGCTTCTAGGAACATCTCCATTATAGAGTAATAGAACAATCTTCTCTATTAACCTATATACTGCAAATAATACACCAGCTCCTTGCAACAGAAAAAGGGGAGAAAAAATTCCCCAAATCGGTATATTTTTTGCACCCGACGGTGTTCCCTGAAATTGAAAGTTTAATTAACAAAACATAAAGAAAGAAAATCAGAGAATGAAGAAACCTACAAAGTGTGAGAACAATATTGATACGGTTATTGCTAGCATTTATACCTCTAAATGCATAAAAAGTAGTATTTGGAAACCAATCAACGGAATTTTCATGATATGTCCGCCTATGTCCTGCAGACTGCAAAACGGATTTTGCTGTGCATCTTCGTCGGTAGAAATAACTATGCCTTCTCTACTCCATTCGAGATATCTTATGGTATTTGAAGACGAACATGGTTCTGTAATTTGACAGTTTCCATGAATTGTAGGATTGTGCCACTTTGTACAAACGAGAAACGCAAAGCACTGTGCAATGCTGCAAAAAGATAAAACGATTTCGTGATGGAAAAAGCACAAGCCTAATAACAAAAGATTAAATAGTTTATCAAGAAAATATGATTATACCCGTAGTTGATAAACAAGTCCCACCAGCCTAGAGCCGCGACATCACCTTCAGGTAATCGAGGAATTATTAATAACAAAATGTTTGAGGAGTATCAAATATCAATCACATTCAAGCAGTGGATAATTGTTTTAGAGAGGAAGTTAAAGCTTACCACATATCTTTAAAAGAGTGAACACGGTGGCAGCAATAAAGAAGACCATGGATATCGATATCCAGAAGTGCTGGAAAACAGAATCATACAATTTAAATTTGGTAGAGCATTGGGAAATAGAAAAGTAAGACTACACAATCTACGAAGTAAAACACTTAAAACTTTATGCAACTTGAATGTGAAATACTATGCAACTTGAATGTTGATCAAACAATGAATTGAATGCCCAAAAAGATGTCAGATACAACATTACGTGCTCAGTTCGAGAACATCACCAGCCAGCCTTTATTATCAATTAATCAACTAATGAATGATGTCTTACAGGAAGAGTTTCCCATACGGCTTCATCCGTCATATTTTCCTCATCTCCAGGCATCAAAGCCCTACACATCCTATATAAAGATACATTTTTGTTAACAAAGCACCAGTTTGATAGAAAAGTATTGAAGATTGCAGCTTATATTTGATTAACATGGAGTCTAAATTCCATGGGTAGCCATAAAATTAATTATTACAAGCTTACAAGTTATGACACTTTTCAACAATCAAAATGGTCTTATGAGAAAAGACCCCAAAAATGTAACTTACTTTGTAAGTCGTTTCGTAATGTAATAATGTTGAATGAATGTAGCGACTCATTTGTCAATTTTTTAAGACAGTTCCAACTAATATTACGACAGCGTTGTCGATGCCGGATGGCAGTCCAAAACGGAGAGCCAAAATCCTGCCATACCGGCCGCTTTGCGGCACCAATATAGCGGATTATGGCGGAAAAACCCGCAATATCACCCGATATTTAGCATTGCCGTGAGCCCAAAAACTGCCATGTATATTCGCCAAGCGCATCCGTGGCAAATATTTGATAACACCATATTACAAGATGAAGGACTATTAATGACTGAAATATAAATGCAAACTCCTTATCAAGGTAAGTCTTATAAACTCATCATTAACACGCAGTTTGCACACATTAACAATGTCAGTCATTAATTTGAGATTGGACTGCTTAAATTACAAATTAACAAAATCAGTTTTAAGATATCAACTGTTAGTTTAGATCCGACGGTCCACATTAAAAACCTTTGATGTCAATAGTGTGCAATAGCGGCACTATAGCGAAATAGTGTAGAGCGAGGTGTTAGGGCTCCATACGACACTTTTGGCTCGCAAGCCGCCGACAACAATAGCGAGTGTAGCTGCCACTATTGCGGACCAAATCACTATCCAAGCTGCTATTAGGGTTTCGAGGAGAAATTCCTCAAAGCCTTTTTTTAAACCTCTTGCCTTCTTTAAGAGTATAAATGTCATCCGGACACCCTTTTAAGAGTTAAATTATGTTCTTCATGCCTATTATTTTCTTTGTCACAAACAATCGTTATGGTTTTCCTACTTTTGATTCAGTTTTGTTATGTTTTTCTTCTCGGTTTAAGTTTTATTCCCATGTATTTTAGATTCTTTAATTAAGTATAAAGGTTTCTTGAATTTTGTGTATTTTTCTATTTTTGAGTATTTATGCTTACTTTGCACACTTATTTTAGTCTTTGCAATAATGTTTATTCTGCTATACCGCTATAGCCTTTTAGGGGGGGAGTGCTATGCGACGCTATTTGAGATTAACAACATATAAAAAACTGTGCAATGCTGTACAGCCCCAAATCCATTTCCCCAATCACTCACACCCAACACGACGAAGGTGCTAAGGCTGCAATGAATAAAGGCAGTCCAAAGTTGCGACAGTTAAGACAGATAGGGACAGAGCACAGTTTAGGCGGATTTGCAACATATAGATTATAAACTTTGATAAGCTATAAATGGAAAAAGATACCTGATGTTATCGATCAGAATCACTAATTCAAAAGCTATAAGAGGTATGAAGACAATCTTTAAATTCACCACTGCACCATTACAATGAAAAATTACTTAAATGGATATTATCTTTCGATCAAAGAATTATAAAAGTACCACAATTCATCTTTATGAAAGAGACAGTAATCAATAATATCCATGATAACAATGCCGTAAAGATGTTGCTTACCATAACTGCTCCCAAGATGTATACACAGAAGAAGCTCAAATGCCACAAGTAATGGTGTCGCTATGACTGAATGACAAGGAGCCCACTGCCCGTGAACAAAAAAATAGTTTTACACCAGAAACAAAAACATACTACACGACGGATTTATAATTTCTCCACAAAAATAGAGAAATATTTGAAGTATGTCTTACTTGACGACCATGAGGCATTGAAGGAGCAGGCAAGGAAAACCTGCCCCGTGCTACCACGACGTGAAAAAGCCAAAGTGGAAAAAATACAGTCCTGCCAAAAAGAAAGATATCTTATAATTAAATGAACTTTGAAAGGGAAGAACCTGTTAAAATACAACCTAATCTTTTGACATCACCACACCAGTTGACCAGAAATAATATGATTAGACTATTTCTGGATTGTTATGAAGCTTGGATGCATCAAAAATGGAAAAATGGAAAAAGTAAGGTGTTTAACATGGATTTGATACCAATATGTGTCTAATACATTTACAGAAAGTATCCAATAAATTTCTAATATCCAGAAAAGTAGTACATCCATATCCAAATCCGGTTAGAAAAAAATACAAGAATCTTACCAACTAAAGGCACATTGTCACCCTGATACGACAAAACATTGATTAATAACTGTTACCAAGTAAAGACGCGTTGACATCGAGAGACGACGCGATAGTGATCAGCATTAATTACACAATCTCTTAACAGTTTAACTGTGTTTCATTACTTGATCTGCACTCCGAGAGAAAGAGAGGAAGGAAAAATAGACTTCTGCTCATTCCTTATTGCATAGCACACCAAAATGGAGTCTCCACCAGCTAAGGATTGTAGTCGTGCAAAGGTTTTTCCTTTGGCTTATACGTCTAGTGTTGCTGAGTTGCAGCTGTATTTTGCGCATCTGCTTCACTGTTATGATTGCCACATTTTCCGCATTCTAATGTCTTATATTGCCCAAGCTCCTTTCTAGCTCTACTCTTTCAGCCATCGGCAAAGTTACTTTAGTCGCGGCGAAGTAACGGATTCACATAGCCGCTGTTCACTATGTACGCTACTTTCGCCGTCGTACTAGATCGTATCCCATACACGTGTCTCATTGTTAGGAAGGGATTTCAGAAGCCCAAACGAATTACAAGAAAGTCCAAATGGCTTAAGGACAGCATTCAGTATTAGGGGGGTGATTTAAGGAATTTCGAAATTTAATAATATGTTGCTTTGTGGGTCTAGTTAATGCCCAAGCCCTTTTATTTCCATTAACCCTACTATTTAAGATCTGTATGGAGTAATAGTGAGAATCAATCAATGGAAATCTTTTGTTCATGCTGTTTTAAGCTTATCCTTTGTTAGCAACTTTATTTTGATTTCATTCCTTTAGCATAGTCTATCAATTTGGTGTTTTCATCTTGAATTCATGGCTCCTCCTAAACTTCCCAACCCTTCTTCTAGAGAGATCATTGAAGAAGCTGTACAAACATCTCAAGTTCATCTTAACCGTGTCATGGCTGAAATCCAGCAGCAACTGGATGAACGTTTTGACAGAACCACTTCAGATCGAGAACAAATTCAGACTAGGATGGGCAATGAGAAGCAAGTAGCAGATTCTAGATATGAAAACATGATGGGGCTGCTGACCAAACTTGCTGTTTCTAGAGAAACCCAACAGGCCACACCCTCCAGATCTGCTGTCACTTCTTCAGGTATAACCACTTCTCCCATCTCTATCGTGCCAACAGCCCCCCTTACCACCACTTTACAACGTGCTATTGCTACCCATGGCTCACCCATTTTCACTACAGCCACTACCATTATATCTCATAAGTGGATAATCACTTAGCTTAAATGCACATTATATTTCACAATTTTGGTAAATATTAATTCCCTAATCAAACAAATTCTCTTCACTTTCATCAGAACAGACAACACTAAAACACAGTAATTCAAACACACACAAAAACAAATTCAGTGCCACAGAGAAAGCAACAATCAAGAACTCAAACTGAAAGCAGTATACTATCCAATTTTCAAACCAAACTCAATTTTAAAAAAATTATCCTAAAAACAAAGAAGCATATCAATGCAACAAAACACACAGCATACAAATGAAGGGTGAAAAACAATACCCATCATCAGTCTCCTCAATTGAATGTCAGTTTCTTCGAAATCAAAAACAAAAATGAAAAATCAAACCCTTCATACATGCATTGAAAAAACACAAAAGGGTAAAACAAAATCGACACCAAAAAATATCAACAGCACAAAAACTCACAATTTCAGGAAAAAGTACTAGGTATGAATTATGATCATTCAAAACAAAGATAAAATTTTGTTCCGACCCTTTGATTCGTTTATACATTTTTACTAAAGGGCTAGTGAAAAAAAGAAGAAAAAACTCACCACCATGAGAAAAGGAAGAAACGGTCAAGCTTGAGAACAAGGAGAAGAGTGAAGGAGAAAAGAAAGACATGAGCTAGCATAGCTTGTAAAGACTTTGCTACCCTTCTCCAACTCATCACCCTCCTTCGAACCAGCATTTTTTATTTTCTGAGAAAAACGAAGAAATCCAGAGACCAAAGAGAGAGAAAGAGTTTGGGACAAGACAGAGAGAGAGACAGACAGAAACACGCGTATCTTGTTTTGAGTGATGAAACCGGAAATTTAGAAGAGGATGATGGAATGAAAAATCCTCGGAGGTTGCGAAGAGTGTGACTTTGGAACGAATAAACTTTTATTTTTTATTTATTTTTTATTTAATTAACTCTCTTTCTCTCTCTCTCTCTCGCTTTTTCTCTCTCCTTTTGCCTTCCATTTCACGCAAAGCGATGTTTTTTTTTTTTTTCTGAGTTTCTAGTTGTTCAAAAAAAAATCGACTATTGTCAAATAAAGAAATGAATTTGTCGGACGAAATTATCCTTCATTCATGCGCTCCTCTTGTCTCACAATGTAATTTTTGTATGAAACAATAAGTTTCGTGCTATATCAGGGATCATGTTTAAATTTACATTACACATATATTAAATTAGCCCGATTTACCTTACAGGTAAGTTAAATTATTATTTATAAAATTTAAATGTATTATTCAATTAATTAATATTCACGTAGTCACAAATATAAGCTAATAATATATATTAATTTTTAAGCATTAATTTTTAATTATAATAAATCATACATTCAATTTAAGCACTTGAAGATGTGTGTTTATTTATAAAAATATTTGTAATTTATTTCTTATTCAATTTATACAAATGATTGTATCAATAAATTTTTATCTTATAATATTAATTTTTTTATCTAATATATATTCTTTAAAAAAATTAATATACAATTATAATTGTCAGATTAATTATTAAAACTCTTTGATTTTAAAAATTCTATAAATTTAGTAAGAAAATTATCACATGAATATTAAAAATATTGAAATTTTATTTATATTAATTTATATTTATTAATAATTAGTTTATAATTATTATTATTTTTTACTATCTGTTTATAAATAATAATTAGTTTATCTAAATGTTTCGGATAAACTTTTGTCAAGTTGCTAATGATTTTGTAAATTAAATTAATTATTTTGTCTTCTTAAAATCATTAATATTTATTATTAACTTTTTTTCACTATAACTTATTTTACATCAAATTAAAAATTGAAATAACTAGATAAATATAATTCTAACATTATTTAATTTATTCTTTATTACGAAAATAGATTGATGTTAATAGTTGCATAGTAATAAAATAAAGATAACTCCAATACATGGAAGTATTTGTTACAAAGAAAGTGCTAATGAATAATCTTTTTTTCTCATTATGATTATTTTGGAACAAAAACTGCAATGAAGTTATAAAACCGTATATTCGTGGATTTTGGTATAATTTTCAAAACTTTTGATTTTATTATGTAACTTTTTAAAACAAAAATAAAAGAAAAAAAATCAATCTGTGTAACTGTCGGACGAAAATACCCTTCATTCATGGGCTCCTCTTGTCTCACAATGTAATTTTTTATGAAATGAGAAGGCGTACGTGAAGAGAAGATCCAGATACAATACAACAAAGGATAGATTTATCATTTTTTAAGAGTGTTAATAATTTTAAAAATTCTACGAACTAATAATTTTAAAAATTTACAAACTAATAATTTTATTGGTTTGTTAATTTATTGATACTCAAATCACTGTTTTAAAATTTGATCTTAATTAAATAAGTTAGACCATGAATTTGAAGTAAGAGTGGTCCGACAAAATTATCAAAATACAATTGTAATTGATCTGATAAAATTCGATGTGATCTGATTAATTTATTAGTCAGACCGATAAACAAGTAGATTATTTTATTTGGCGGATTGATTTTATTATATTAATTTTTTTAGTTTTATTAAATTTTTTATTTTTACTTTTATTTTTTTAAGTTTTGACGTCATTGTTTTAAAATAAAATTTTATTAATATTTATTATTGTATTAATTATATATAATAATTAAATAATATTAAAATTGTAAAAATAAAATTTTATTAAATTTTAAGAATTAGATATATACCCTTTCAAAACTATTAGGTTTATAGTTTTACTAAATACACCATACATTTTATATATATATATATATATATATATATATATATATATATATATATATATATATATATATATATATATATATATATATATATATATATATATATATATATATATATATATATATATATATATATATATATATATATATATATATCTTCTCTAATTCATTTTTATTAAACTTAATTATTATTAATAATGCAATATATTAATATAAAAATACAATAATTAATAATATACTATAATCATTATAAATTAACAAAATATTTAAAAAAGAATTCATATTACCAAAGAAAAATGAAAAAAATATTTTATTTTTCTACCCTATTTTTTATTTTAAACTATTTATATAGAGCATAATATTTATTTATTTATATATTAGTTTATTAGTTTATATTTTTGATCTTGAGGGTTGATCAGAATCTGGATGGACGAAACAATGAGAAAAAATCGTCGGGCTATGTTGAGGATAGAGGGGTGATGTACCTACAAGACACTTTGATTCTAAAGTAAGTAACTGATCAAGGTGATAATATAAGAATATTAGGTAGTTGAAGTAAGAATCAGATACCTTGTCCTTAAAGATATGAGGGTTTATATAATGATCTTATGAATGTTCTCATTGGTTGCTATCTTTGGGCTTAGATATGCGGATCCATGAATATAGCTATCCGGGCTTACTTGGTTAAACCGGGCACTACTGCTCGAAACTAGCTGTTATGTCGACCAAGGGAAGCCCTAAAGGGCATAGTCCTCAATGAGGGGAATCAGTTTGGTCTACTCGACATCCGTCGAGCATAAGGATTCTGGTAACGTGTAGAGTGGGAAGATGATGCCCTTCGGGGGCCTGTTTGGCCTATATATATCATACACTAAGTATGTCATGTATTTAGAGAAAATAAACAACTAAAAGAGAGAACTTACTAACAAAGTGAAAGTTTAATAGATACTACCTCACTGTATAATATGACGGAAGATGCGCTTGCATTTCACAAGGAACTCTCAAAACAAAGTTGGACCGAATGCATTTTATGCCACAAAGATTTTAGAACAACACGATCTTACCACAAAGTTGTAAATTAATTATTGTTTCGGATAATAATTACTTTGACAAAATGACCAAAAGTATAATTTGTGATGAGTTCAAGAAGGTCATTAATTTGATAATCATTCATTTTGATTGAACTCCCATCTTTATTCTTTTAATGTAAGTTATCTTTCTCCTCCTCATGTTTCACCAATTTTGGTTGATCAATTCCTTCTTCGGTGTCATTGAGTATGTCTCTTGAAGATAAACCTACATCATGAAATGAAGTACCCTTTTAGAGTATTCTCGAATACAATATCAAACGTAACTTACAGATCTTTTACCAATAAAAAAACTTATTATTGCTTTCTAGATCACATAATCCATCATCTTGCCTCATATCCAATAGAATTAGAATATGTTCTTATGCCTTGAGCCACCATAAATGAGAATCCATATTCTCTTCATAGAGTCAAGACAATGTTCCTACAAAAAAAAAAACAAGACAAGCTAGGTACCTAATCCTCATTAGGTCCTTAGGAGTTATAGTGAAACAATTGGTTGCAATTGGACAAGCCTTTCATACAATCATAGTGACAATTTAAATCTTCACCATCACTAAAATAACTATCGTATACGTGCTCACTTTTTGAGGACCTTGAACTTGACGCCCAAGACCTTTAGACTTTGTTCTTTCTTCTTATTCGTGTCTTTCTCCTTTTTCTACTTCTTCTCAAGCTTTTTTATGCTTGTCTAAGCAAAACTTTGTTAGTAGAAATTGCATTGGAAATAGGCTTGCCAAGTGCATCCAAACAATTAATGAGATTTAATGAATTTTTTTAAGGTTAAATATACGATTCCCCTACCAATAGACCGAGTTTTGATTTTTTTTCTCTATTTTTTTATGATTTGCCCCCTATAAAGTTATTTTTTAAATTAATAAAATATGATATTTGGGCTAAACATTAAGCACTTTGGGCTTATGCCACATTTATTCCCAACCCATTTTCAATTTTGTGTTTCATTGGGTGTGTTACTTTATAAACACTGATTTTTTTTCTTATAAAATTTGTTGTGGGACTATCAATTTGCACTATGCATCATCCACTACATCTCTTCTTCCACTGTTTCTCATAACCTCCATCTTTATGTATTTCCTTACTTTTCCAACGTTAACAACCTACATTTCTTCTTCCATGTCAACGAACCCAAACGCCATCCTATTTTCACCGTTTTGCATAGCAAGGTGAATATGCAAGGGAGTTTCAGCAAACTGTTTTGAATCAATATTATCCAAAACTTCCTTTAATCTCATTCAACAATGGCCACCATATTTACATACAACTACAAATGACAAATGCTTCAACAAAAAATATGCTCTCACAGAGCAAGCGGCACCGTTCATCAATGAGGTTTTAACGAAATTCTTCAATGGTGGTCTGTTCATTTCTGTTGATCAGCTAAGAAGGCTTTTTCTTGAACACCAAGGAGAAACAGATTGCACCGAAGATGATGCAAAGAAGATCGTTGAAAATACGCTGCAGTCGCGGAAAGAGAGTCCGGAAAGAGGTGGTGCCGATGATGGTGTTTCTGGTAAAGGAGAGGGACTCACGGTTGAGGAATTTTTTTTCTTTCAGTTTTTGCTATTTGATGAATTCAATGGTCCTCTAAAATCACAGGTGTGTTTGCAGTGATGTGCATTTAGTTCCAAAACCAGTTTAGTTTAGGAAAAACATTATGCTACAAAAATTAAATAAATAAATTTACAACATATGCCAAGTGTTGTCACTGATGCATGTTTTGTAGATGATAAGGATGTTGTGATGCTTGAACACGAGGCGGTATAAGGAACATGTATGCAGTAGGTAAACATACTTGCAAGTGTAGAAGTAGAAAAGATTATTCTGGAAGTATAGAAGTATGGAACATGTATGCAGTAACATGAAGCTCAAAGTTGCAGTATAGGTAAAATATAGTCTCGCATTGATTGGTGTATGAGACAATAATACTCTTTATATATCATATGGACCATAATTTATATCGAATTAAAAATGGATTGACACCAAATAAACTGTATTTAATACTTTGAAAACGAAGAAAAAAATTAAGAAATTCCATGTGGCATTTAAAAATAAATAAAATCTTCATTTTATAAGGGACGGATCACAAAAAAATACTTCAAGGGAGAAAATCAAAATTCGCCCTATTGGCATGGGGCATCGTATATTTAACCAATTTTTCTATTATCATTATTCTATACTGCATTCGACTTATATGTGACAAGGTCATTATCATCATTATTCTATAGTGCATTCGACTTATATGTGACAAGGTCATTATCATTGTTTTGAGTAATAGTGTCACACACATCCTTGTCATATGAATTAACATGAATGTGCATACAAGTTTTTTACAACTATAGTTTTCTTCTGAAAATTTTAGGGTTATTTTGTAATCCTTTTTAGGTTTGTAAGTCATTTTCTAATAAGAGTTTTAAAGCACATAATTAAACTGGGGCTCTGATACCACTTATTAGTCTACGACAACGTATTTAGAAGTGGGTGAATAGATATCCAAATAAAAACTACCTTTCAAAATGGTTATTTAAAAACTTATTTGAAAAATAATGTTGAGTGCAAGGTTTTTGGCTTAGATCAAATATAGTAGTCTAAATGAACTTAATTATTGGAAACTTGGATATGCACGATGCATATGAAATTAATATAACGATAAAATAAATCAACATAATAATATCACAATTAACCATTTAATATCAAATACAATGGTTTTCTATTTTCAATGAAATCATATCAAAAATATAACTTACACTTTATCAAACATGCCGCGCGCAATCGATTTTTCAGAATTTTCGTTGAGCTTTGTTGATATATAAAAAGCACTTCAATCAAAGTGATTATAAGCTAATAAACTAATCAATTTAAACTTTAACAATCAAAGATAAATTCTATACGAGTCAATCGATCAAACAACACATTCAACAAATTGCATATATAAAGTAAATGAGAGTAAGAGATAGAATATTGTAGTTTTCCTTTGAGTTAAACAAGCTAAAAAATTTGTCAAACACTTGGTGTGCAATCAAAATTTCAAAATTTTCCTTGTTTTGTGTTGATATGAACTATATAGGATATTTTATGGTATCATCTAGTTGGAATGAAGCATGAACTATATATTTATAATTGGGCTCCTTAAGGCTTTTGACCTACCCGTTCCCTTGAAGGAGATTTCTCCTTGTCTTAAATAAGAACTTGATCAACTCACAGTTAAATGTTGTATTTATAAATTTTCTTCTAATAAGTGGATTAAACAAATGTTTAAGTTCACATTGTTTAACACAAATATGAGCAACAACTCATGTGTGCAAACAATTTACAATGATTACACAAATATCAGCAATAACTCGTGTGTTCTAACTATTACATAATAACACAAATATGATCAACAACTCTTGTGTTTAAATAAATCAAAATATCTACACAATAACGAGCAACAACTCTTGTGCTTTAGAAATGAATATTATAAACAATGAGCAATAACTCTTTGTGTTCATGATATTTTTCTTGGATTGATTTTGGCAGTATTATTGTTCTTGTTCAATAGTATATTTCTCCAGTTTTCGTCAATTTGAAAATGAGGTGTGTGAATCTTTATATAGACTTTGAGGAAGTAGACTATTGTAGTAGTATACACGTCACTTTCGTTATGCCAGTTGCCAACAGTAAGAAATGATCGTGGGGGACAAATAGTACATAGTACATCCATTTGAGTGTAATGTGTAATTGTACCTTTGTACTAACTCTTGTAGCTCCCGTTTCTGATGATATTGTCTTCAGATTGATGTCACTTCTAATAAAGTAGATCAGCATGAGAAGATATCATCTTTGATCTTGTCTTCTGATGGACTATATGATTTTGATTAGAAATGAGTCTAGAAGATCTATCTTTACTTGATCAATTCTTCTGATGGAATACTTCTGATGTTAAGAAGATGCGCATGTATTCCACGAACTATCTGAGTCTTCAGAATATTGACTTTATCTTCATAAATATAAGCGACAATTTTTCTTATGAACAAATCTTGACTTCTTATTCAGAAGTAGAAGCTTTATTTTGATGTGTTCAAAATCTTGACTTTGTCTTCAAAGTTAGAAGCAACAACTTTTTTGATGAGCAAATTTTGACTTCTGACATTTGACTTGAAAGCTTGTTTCTTGTACAATCCTGATTTCTAATTTTGCAACAGAAACTTATCAGAAATTATTTCTATTGAATACTTGTGACTTATGAAGCAATAACATGTTGAAAATTAAACATGAGATCCTCTTTTTGGTGAACATTTAGCATTCTTCAGAACTACTGATGTTTCTTCAAAAGCGGATGTGAACAGACTTTCTAATGTGCTTAGCATATTTCTGATTCTTCATACAACAATCTTGAATCAATTAGAATTTTAATCTGCACACTCAAGAAATCATTAGAAACAATTTTTTTATATATAAAATATATGTATTGTTATCACCAAAATCCAAAGATTAATTGTAGAATCTAAATCTTGTTCTGACACTTAAGTCTTCACCACCATCGTCAACCTTTAAATCTTTTAACTTTAATAGCTCATTTAATATTACAATAGTCTAGACTTCAATGAAAGTGATAGATCATTTCTTACCATAAAGAAGGGCATCTTTATTGTGCTCAAAGGATCTGGGTAACGAGCTTAACAAGAGTAGATCCTTGTTATCGCCTTCAACTATATTTTGCAAATCATCAATAATATTGTGAAATTATGCTAGATGCTCCACAATAAATTTATTCTCCATCATATGAAAGGAATAAAATTGATGTTTCAGACATAACCTGTGAGCCAATGACTTTGTCATATATATATATATATATATATATATATATATATATATATATATATATATAATGATCCAAGATTTACCCACATCTCTGCCACGGTCTTCTCCCTCGCGATTTCCCTTAATACTTTATCTCTAAGGTACAAGATAACGACAATTTTCGCCTTATCCAACTTCTCGGTCTTCTCAGCTTGTGTAAGGTTTGCAAGCATCAATGTGTTTACTGTAGAAAATGGTAAACAACCGCTGGTCCTCCCAAAGTCCTAAAACTAAGGGTCACTCGCAAGATCGACCAGTTGATCTTAAGACATGTGCTAAGATTTGTAAAATTGTACTGATTCTGTCAAAATCCTTGCCTAAATAACAGTTTCTTAAGACTAAGGAAATAAGTACAACGGCTTTCCACACAATATTTCAAGTTCGACCGAAAGGTAACTCGTGACCGACGGAGACAAAAACCTAAATAACTTGACAAATCTAAGTATTCACTATATTTTTACCTACTATGGTGACTCGTGACCGACAGAAGGTTGTGAATTCAAGTCGATTCTAAACGAAATAAGGGTCGAAAGACTCTTTTGTCAACTCGAATCTTGTAACAAAGAGAGCATCAACATACACGAAAACACAAAGTGATTGCTGAAAAGTAAATAGAATACAAGTAAAAGTTTCAAAGAAAACAACTCAAATGTAAAGGTTTTGCATTAAAATAAAGGTGGTGATTCACGTACACCAAATACTTTCGCAACTCTTTCTTCCCGACGCTCGAAATTAGGCAGAGTTTTTGCAAGTACTTTAAGTATACAAGTGAACACACTAATTTTACATTGAGATGACTTATTTATAATATTTACAAAGTAACTGCCTAAAAACAATCTACGGCTGATATTCAAAACTTGAAGAAACCGCTTCACAGGACTTCGCCACCTGTTTGGCGCTTAAACAACACGAAGCTTTTGATAACTGCCCACGATCTTGAACTTTGAATCTTTCCCGCTTCTGGCTTCTAAGAGTAAACCGCTCCCAACTTCGATGCTTTCCTTCAACGAGAGCAAAATAATGATATTTCTCTAAGTCCAGAATCCTCTATAATCGACTGGGCTCAACTTCAACTATTTCCTTCGTTGTTCAACATTTAATCGAATCGACCAACTTCTACGTTTTATCCCTCTGGTCAACGTACCTCTTTTTCGACGCCCTTGTCTTAGCATTTTTCTTGGTCATAAATTTCAATCTTCTGAAGAACCCTTATCTTTAAGGATCAACCCTTAGCTCACAAGGACATCTGCATTTAATATGTACCTTTGAATTTCTTAAGAAATTTCAAGGTAACAAAATGCCCCACAGAGATGCCATTTTCAAATTTTCAAATTTCGACCGTATGAGATAATGGCATCTATGAAGTGTCGTATCTTCATTCGACCGAGTCGTTCCCACTACTCCACAAAGTGGGGGTTACTGTTCCATTCTTTTCGTGATGCAATGTAATCATAGTAGTGTATCACGCTTTCTACTTCGAGACTTGGGTTAATTAATGCTCGTCATGATTACGCTTTAGTGGCAGACTTGGCCCACCACGCTTCCGCTGCAATCTTGTTACACATGTCCTTTGGCTTGACACGATTTAGACTTGGGAAATGACAATAATTTTCCCATTATCTTTTCGTCCGACACTGGCTATAAATATCCCCCAGTTCAACATTTTTTATTTTCTTCTTTTTCGCTTCCCTTGATTTCTTCTTCTTCTCGTTTTCTTCATCCTTTTTCCAGAAAAACCCAGAAACTAAAGTTCATCATCTCAGTTCATCTCCTCCAAACTTCGTCACAACTTCATCAATGGTGAATACTGACAACATCACCACATCTCCAGCTATGGAACTCGAGTTACGTCTTGTCGACGACAAACCCTACGTGCCGGAACCCCCATTTACTGAAGAGAAAACCAAAATTTGGTAATCTCATATACTAATTCCCTTTACTCTTAAAGGAAAACCCTTAGCTTTTTCAGGTCCTCTTCCTGCGGACACACCCTCTAAAATATACGTAGAAGATATAGGGGATTTTTTTCCCACCAGTACTGCAACCAAACTCATAGTCATTTCTCCAAAACCTATTACTTTGTAATACATTGATAGGAATTTCCGAACCGCCCCTCCTCTAAAATGTCCTAAATTCAACGCATGGATGACATGCCTAGAAATCGACAAAAAGGAACACTGGGAGGCACTAGGCATTGATACACTACTGGAACTCTCTCGTTGTGGCCAACCCTACTCTAGAAGCATGCTATTAGCCACTTTACATTTTTGGGAGGGTTCGACGAACACCTTCCACACTAGGTGTGATATGATTACTCCAACTTTGCTTGATGTTACTGCTATCACAAGATTGAAACCTAATGAGAAAGTTTTCAACCATACTGAGGCTGACCCTCTGCCTATCATATCTGACGTTGGTGAAAGTAGAAGCCCAACGTACAATAATTTCATCGACCACCATAAACAAGAATCTGGCCCCATCACAGATGAAGAGCACGTAGCATTTTTGACTCTCTGGCTCTCACGTTTCATTTTTTGCTCTAGGTCAATGCAGGTGGCCAAGTAGTTTTTTACCTTGCTACTCAATTACACAATGGTGAGAATATTTCTTTGGGCCAGCTGATTTTGGCCTCCTTATACACCTCCCTAACTGAAGTTTCCAACCAAATCAAAAGATTCGACCCTACGAATCCAAAGAGAAGAAATGTTTTGATCCATTGTCCTTTTTGGCTTCTAATATTATGGTTGAATGCCACTTTTGCTGAATATCTTAAACCCTTCAAGAGTAGGGAAATAGCCTGCCCCCAAAATTAAATGCATATAGTTTGGCAATGTCTCCTGCCACTGACCCGGTCGACAAAACCTCTCCAAACCCCGAGATCTTCAAACTATTATTCAACATTATATTGACAAGGATCGACTTTACACCTTCAATGGCTCCATTTGTTGATGGAAAAAGTGGCCCAGAATGACTTACCAAATTATTCCCCACAGTAGAAGAAGAAGACAAAAAAAGATCTTTGATTTGCTGGAGATGCTTTTTGACTCCCCAATTCTTAACTTATGTGATTGTCGGCCTAAACCCAAGTCTAGTTGCTTATCATCCTAACTTGGTGTCCCGACAATTTGGGTTATGCCAAATTGTTCCCAAATCTCTGTTCAATTCTCATGAATTGCTGCCTGACATCGTCTCTGACCAACCTTGGGAGTATGTGAAAGAAGATGTCGACACCCTCTTGGCAGAAAGGCCTATACTTACCTTGACCACTTTCAACCATCCTTCTACTGTACCAAAGAATTCGAGACTTGGTGGCAGTCGTATTATATTACTTTTGTTGGTGACTCTGACAAAAAGATAATTGAACTGACTGTTGCTCTTGACAATTTTCAAGGCAAGCCGACAAAATGTAAGGCTACTAATATCAAGCAGATTCAAGCTTTCCAAAAATACTTTAAGGTGGTGTACTTACCAGATAATTTTCGTCGAACCATCCATGATGTGGCCCAAGAGCTAAAGGAGAAGGTAACCGAAAGGATTCCACAACTTAAAATTCCTGGTGACGCGAAAGACAAGTATCTTTACAGACTTCACTTTAGAAAAATCAAATTTCCTCATTTGTCGACTAGCCCGCTAGCATTGGCTTTTCTCTCACCTATCCCAGATTGGTGGTATAGATCTTGGTCAAATGTTCAAAATGCTTACAAAAAGAAAGCCGACAGGGTGATTCCAACGAAGCATTGGTTGCACGACTACCCAGGTTTTCTACATATTAATCTTAAATATGTGAGGGAACTTGTTGTAGTACCCAACGGTAACAGCTTCTAGAAAGCTTAATTTCCTTTTTTTCATTTCAACTCATACACTTATTTGACTCAACTATTTTTCTTCTAAATATTCCTCTTCAACAGGTAGTCCCAAATAAAACTCCTGTTATCAAGAACCTGGAAGGCCCGTCGACCTTACCTACTGACAAAGAAGGTCATTCGACCTCAAAGGTACGACTTACACTTTTGTCCATATGATTTTATGATCTAGTATTTCTTACTTAGTTGACATCTTACAGTTCACCCATATCCATACTCTCTCTGACGATGAACCGATTTCCTCTTCTCTCAAGAAGACTGATTCCTCTGTAAGTATATTTTCATTATATTCAACACTCTATGGCTTGCAAGATAATAATGTTTCTTTTGTGTACCAGAGTCGGAAACGCTCAGCGTATTCAACTACTCCCTCCACCAAATCCAAAAAGTCTAATGTGGACAAGAAACACCGCTCTGAGAAGACTGAGGTAAGCATTGTGTAATCAGATAACTTCGACCAATGTCATGGCTTCGACTTATACATTTTTTATACTCATCCATCACCTGATGATCAGTCTCCTCAATATTCCCAAAAATCCAAAATCCACAAGAGGAAGCAAACTTCCTCTTCTGAAGACAACATGGAAAAAAAGAAGAAAAAGAAAACCCTTCTGGCCCAAGACCTTGGCACGAAGGTCGACGACCAAATTGAAGCAACAGTCGACATCGATGATCACCCTCTTGTCATAAAAAGGAGAGGTAAAGTGCTCTTGGCTAAACATTTTGAAGCCGACCTAAACTTAGGTACTGACAATATAATGATAAATTTCACTTGACCCAAGTTCCGTGAGCGAAGCTAAAAATCGATAGGGAATCTGTTGTTTACATCGAAAAGGGTGAGCCAGTAAATCCTAGCCCAATGCCACGGGTATTTTCTAAATTTTTTTACTTATTTTTTCTCTCTTTTGTTTGCCACATTCATCTGGCTAACATGTGTCTTGTTTTCCTTAGGTCGAAGCTTCTGACCCTAAATAAAGTGTGGCAGACTACACTCCCCTGTCAGAAGTTTCTTCACCTCATCACCGTCAAACTCTCTACGTAGCCGCTAGTGAGTTTGTTGACCTAACTGTTCCGGCTACTCTTAGTGACTCTGATTCGGTCATTAGTCCTTCCAAACATAAGGGTTATAGTTTGACTAGCTCTGACTCCAGTCTTTCAGATTCCTTGCAGGATTCAGAGGCGACCAAGAATGTCACCACTTGTCAACATTTTTCTCCTCCTAAGCTCATGCTTCAAAATCCTACTGAGAAAAAGAGGACCGACTCAGCTGTCTCTTCAGGAGAAAAGAAAGTCAATTCACCAAAGCCCTCTACAGAAGAGAAGCTTGACTCGCTAGTGTCGACCGAAGAAGATATCAATGCTTTTACATTGGAAGCACTAGCAAGGTTGTGCAACTTCGTGAATACTCACACTCTCTCTTTTGGTTCCGACCATTCCCAAACTCACAACGATAAATTAGGGCATGAGGCTACAAAAGTTAAGAAATTGATAGACAAAATCCGAACTCACACTTTGATCCCTAATCTTCCTCACTTGCTCCACGAAGACTGAACTCTTGGCTCAGAACTTTTAGATGCTCTTACTCAACTGAAGGGCCTTAAGACTTTTGAGTCATCCAAACTCATGATGGCAAGATTTGAGAAAATTCTTCTTTCTTTACTTGAAAATGTTAATTGTGTAAAGAAGAATGAAGCACGGGTCGAGGAGAAACAAGCTTTGGTGAATGGGAATGTGAATGTGGTGGTAAAGGCCAAAGAAGTAATTGAAGGATTAATGGCACTGATTCATCAGAAACGGCAAGAACTAACTCCTACAAGAAAAAGAGTTGCTGAAATACAAAGTCAAATGGCCGAATTATCCAAGGAAAGGGCCGCTTTCGGTAAAGAATTGGAACTTGTCACTAAGCGAGAAGAGGAGCTCAACCAAATTATTGCTCTGACTCAAATGGAAGTGGACAAGATGACTATGGATGTCATAGTCGTTAGTACTGCTACCTCTAAAATCGAAGCAGATATAGTGGCGCTTAAGGCGAGGGCAGAAAGCTTTGAAATTCATGTTGTACGCCTCCATAGTGAGCTACAGTCTTTCCAGAACAAATTCCAACATTTCTGATTAATGTAACCATTATTTTATGGCCTTTTATGTAAAGTTTGAACAATGGCTTTCTAGCCAAATATAATGTAATGATTTTTTTTTTTTGCTTTACATCTTTATCTTTTGCGCACATCTTATGCATGCCTGATTTGCTGGTTTCGACATAACTTTCTCCAGCTTTTATTAGATAAACATTTACTCTGTCGAAACTGTAACTTCTTGAAGAATACGTTTGTACTTTTTTAAGTACTTATCGTTTACCCTTAAAATCCGTCGATCTAGGGCTAATTCTTCAAGTTCATAAGCGTTGTTTGAAAAAGCTTGAATTACCTTAAAAGTTCCTTCCTAATTTGGGGGCCATTTTCCTAAGACTATATCACTCTTGTCCATAGGTAATATCACTTTCCAAACTAGGTCGTCGACAACAGATACCTTATCTTTCACCTTTTTATTATAGGCTCTGGAAAATCTTTCCTTCTGTCTTCTCAACGAATCGAGAGCTAGCATTCTCTCTTCATCTAAGTCGACTAGTGCGTCTTCCATCATTTTCCAATAGTCTTCAAATGGTATCTCATGTTGTCTTTGAATCCTTACATATTGAACATGTATTTCAACAGGCAACCCAACATCGTTTCCATATGCAAGTCGAAACGGAGTAGCTTCTGTTGCTTCCTTGGGAGAAGTCCCACATGCCCATAAAGCTTGATCAAGTATTTTATGCCAATTTCTTGGCTTCTTTCCTACATGTTTCTTAATTAAGCTAATTACCACCTTATTGACCGCTTCGACTTGGCCGTTTGCTTGAGCATAGTAAGGAGTAGAAGTTAATAATTTAATCTCCACTTCTTGCGTAAATTCTTGCATTTTCGCCCAATAAACATTGATCCTTGTTTGGTTGTAATTATTTCTGGAAGTCCAAACTGACATATGATGTGATTTTGTATAAAATCGATAACAGCCTCTTGGTCGACATTTGTCAAGGCCGCAACTTAGACCCAATTTGTAAAATAATCAATGCCGACTAATATGTATCTTTGTTGTTTCAATGAAGCTGGTTTTATTTCTCCAATCACATCTAAAGCCCATCCTCTAAATGGCCAAGGTTTTATAATGGAATGTAGCTCACTTGCAGGGACATGTTGTATGCCCCCATGCATTGGGCATTCTTGGCAGCCTTTAGCAAACTCAATGCAATATTTCAACATTGAAGGCCAAACCACACCTGAGCGCATCAAAATCCATTTCATTTTGTGTCCAGCCCGATGTGCGCCACACGCTCCATTGTGCACACTCGACACTACTATATACGCCTCACTCCCTCCAAGGCATTTGAGTAATATTCCTTTAGCAATTTTCTTAAATAACTCGTTATATATCAGAACATAATAGAGGGCGCGATATTTGATTTTTCGCTCTGTCGAACCCGTAGGAGAATGTAAATAATCAACCAATGGCTTACGCTAATCATTATCTTGCCCATTGTCAATTGTTAAAATTTGAAAATTTTCAGCATCTACAACCCTTAATTTTATAATTGACAAATCTGAAGGAGATAATAAAGTTGCTCGAACCTTCTCTCTTACTTGAATAGGTTCTTCATTTTGATGTTTCTTGTATCCCGAAGCTTCTTGTGCTAAATCATTCGCTTCTTGATTTTCTCGTCGAGGTATGTGTCGAAGACTCACTTGTTCGAATTGCTTAAGCAGTCTAACGGTAATCACAAAGTACATGATTAGATTCTCTTTAACACATTTATACTACTTTGAGACTTTTTTAATCACCAATTTTGAATCTCCCATAATTTCGACGTTCCTTGTCCCCAATTCTAGCAGTAGTTCAAGTCTAGTTATTAAAGACTCGTATTCTACTTCATTATTAGTGCAAATGTCGTCGATTGTATGCTTGAACTCTATTGGAATTCCATTGGGAGAAATTATGATTCCTCCTATTCCAGTGTCATCTTTATGGCTAGAAATGTTGAAGTACAACTTCCATGGCACTAAATTGACATAATTTTGGGGCATAGAAACCATTGAATGATCGATAAGAAAGTCTGCCACTATTTGCCCTTTCATTACTTTTAAAGACAAATACGTTAGGGAATAGTTTGTCAGCGCGAGTGCCCATTTACCAATTCGACTGTGCAAAATTGGTTTAGACAACATATGTTTAATAATATCGAAATGAGAAGATACATACACATCAAGTGGCTTTATATATTACTTCAATTTAATACAAGAGAAATACAAACACAAACATAGTTTTTCTATATCACTATACCTAATTTCAGGATCATTTAGCATTTGACTAAGGTAATATATAGGTATTTTGACACCACTTTCATCTTCTTGAACTAACATAGTTCTTATAGTCGTATCTGAGGCCGCAATATACAACCTCATGGGCCTATTTCTAACGGGAGGCGCTAAGATTGGAGGCTTCACTAAATATTCCTTGATCTTGTCAAAAGCCTTTTGGTGTTCCTTTTTCCAAATGAAGTCCTGATTCTTCAGTCGAAGTAGTGGTGAAAAGGCTCTGGTTTTCCCACTCAAGTTGGATATGAACCTTCTTAGAAAATTTATTTTACCCAACAAAGACTGAAGCTCTTTTTTGGTCGACGGAGGTTTGACGTCCATGATGGCTTTGGTTTTGCTTTGGTTTACTTCTATGCTCTTTTTGTGCACCACAAAGCCAAGAAAATCACCTGCCTGTACACAAAAAGCACACTTTAATGGATTCATTTTCAATCCATATTTCCTCATCCTTTCAAAGGATTTTCGAAGATGTTGCAGATGCATTGATTTATTGGTCGACTTTATTACAATATCATCAATATAAACCTGCATAAAATCCTCAATAAAATCATGGAACATAAAATTCATTACCCTTTGTTATGTTGCTCCGACAATTTTTAGGCCGAATGGCATGACCACCCATTCATATGTTCCTAATGTTCCTGGGCAACGAAATGTCATCTTCGGCACATCTTCATCTACAATAAAAATTTAGTTATAACCAGCATAACCATCAACCATACTTAAATATTCGAAACCAGCTGCAGAATCGACCAACATTTCTGCCACAAGCATAACATATTCGTCTTTAGGAGTGACAACATTTAAGTCTCTAAAATCAATGCACACTCTTAATTTTCCATTTTTCTTCATGACTGGCACAATACTTGCCAGCCATTCGACGTACCTTGTGGTTCTTATAAACTTGCTCTTGAGGAGCCTTTCGACTTCCTCCTTGATCTTTAACATTATTGCTGGAGCAAAACGTCGAGGTGTCTGCTTTACTGGCTTCTTTCAAGATTTTATTGGCAGTTTTAGTTTGACCAAATCCCTTCTTAAACCAGGCATTTCATTATAGTCCCAAGCAAAACAATCTTTAAATTCTTTTAATAAAGATATTACCTTAGAATTTAGTGTTTGGTCGATGTTGGCGCTGATATAAGTTGGCCGTTTCTCCCCATCTTCGCCAAGATATACTTCTTCTAAGGGGTCTTATGGTTGTATCTTTTTAGGCGCCATAGGATCCTTTCCGAAGCCTAGAGGCTCTTCATCATATATGCAGTCGAAATGCTGGTCATTGACGTATTCTTCAATTTCTTTATTCTTATCTGGTGGTTTTGGCTCAATAGCCAAAATGACATCTCCCTCCAGAATTTGTGTTTTATTGGCTTCGACAGCTATATTTTCTTCAACTTCCAATGCCGAATTTATCTTATTTTCGGCAATATACGCTGAAATCTTTCGTAGGTATTCAAGCTCAGAGATCATTATCACTGATGTCACCCCAGACTGTTGGCTGATTCTCAGCATATGAATCCTCTAAGGGTTCCATATCCCATATGAAACCATGGGTTTCATGCAATTTCTAGGAAACAAATGCCTTGTCTAAATTGGCATATAGTTCCTCTGCAGGTTGGCAAGGAGAAATGTTAGCTAACTTTTTGTCGAATTCTTTTCCGACATTATTTATATCGACCATGAAGTACCCTTGATCGGCCTAAATATTCTCCACTATACCATCTTCCCTCCAAATTATTAGACGTTGATGCATGGAAGACGACATAGCTCCTATTCCATGAAGCCATTCTCTGTCAACCAACAGATTATAAGCTGGCTTTCCTTGGATTACCATAAATATGGTCAGCCTTGTCACTGAGCCGACAGTTATGTTTACCTGAATCACTCCCATAATGTTCCTGGTTCTGCCTTCGTAGTCTGATAAGATCATGTTATGGGAACTGATATCGGTGTCAAACTTACCGATTTTCTTTAAGATATGGTGTACCATGATATTGACAGTCGCGCCACAATCTACCAACACCTTGTTGATAGCAGTCCTTTGACTTTTGCCCTGATCAACAAAGGGCTTTAAATGGCTTCTCATAGCCATGTCAGGCCTTTCGAAGAAAGCATCTTAGTTCTCAATCGAACCATTATTCATGACAAAGTAACAAGTTGGTTTATGTAAAGCCATTTCCTCATCATTGACATCAGTGGAATCTTCCACTTCTGTTGGACAATCATACTCCACAAGGAGAATCGACACCATATTAACCAAGATGTCGATACTCTCTTTTGAGTCGGAAGCAAAATCATCAGTTGCCTCTTCAGAACATTTGGAAACAGGTCGGTTCACAAATTCTTTGATTTGTTCTTTGATAGCAGGGTCGACTTTCACCCTGTATTATTTCTGGTTGCTCACTTTATTTGTGGCAACTTGTCTAGCAGCAGTTGCGGCTTGTCTTTCAGCTTACTTCTTGTGTTAAAAATGCCTCCACTGAGTTCTGCTCATGGGATTATTTCCCAGATAATTCTCAAATATGAGGCTCTTCTTCTCTGATATGAATTCATGTTGGTAACTCATAGACTACTTTCCCTTTGGATCTCTTACAGCAGCATCAGCATTTGGTGCCCCCATTTTCCCTTGAGGCTTAATCCACGTGCCTTTAGGAGCAACAACAGAAGGGATGAAACTCTTTGGCTTTCCTTGAGAGTTCCATATGTTTCTCCTAGGATCCCTTGGGTTAGGGAACCTTTGGTTGTGGACTTTGGCTTTGCCCTTCCCTAATTGTAGCTTTTGAAAATTCTCAGCAACAACTTTGCCAGTCAGAGCCCCACACCTAGGGCATAAACAATTGTTTTTCAGTGGTATAGGAAATCTATCAAGTCCTCATCTGGCATGGGGTAGACATCATCTTCAGCTAAGCCGGCATCAGCATTCTCCCCTGTACTCTCTTCAACCATGTTATCTGGAAATTCAGTAATCTCGACCATATTAATCTCGAAAGGTTCAACGAAGAGAGCTTACTCCTGCCTAAGAGGGTCAGTGTCGATCTTCATCTTTCTGGAAGCGAATTTCGGACGACCCTCTTGCAGCGATTTCTGAACAAGATCCCTGAAAAGAAACCAATGAGAGGTTGTGTGACCAAGATAATTATGATATTTACAAAAAACCTCTTTTTTGTCGTTGTTCAAATGGTGGCATTTTAGCATTAGGAGGTACTAAAATTTGACCATCTTTAACTAACAAATAAAAAATTTCTTCACATTTAGAAACATAAAATGTATAAGTTTTTGCAGGAAATTTAGAATTGTTTTCAACATCAGTATTTTTCCTTTTATGAGGAAACAAAGATTTACATTCATACGCAAGCCCTGACTTCATTTCAGCCACATCGACATCTACCTCGGTCGGCGAAATATAGTCGGCCTCGTATATAGGATCTGTATCATCATAATTTATGTAGGCTAATTTTTCTTTCTTAGCTTTAGCCTTAGTATGCCTAACCTTCTCTAGCCGTAAATGCTCAAGGTATCGAACCCTATCAGCTAGTTGTGACATATTCTTAACAAAAGTTGGGTCAATTTTCTTTCTAATAGAATAATCTAATCCTCCAGCAGCCATTTGAACAAGTTCATGTTTTGGCACTTGGGTAAAACATCTCGCCTTTAATGACCTAAATCGATTTAGATAATTATTTATGGTCTCAGCAAACCTCCTCTTGATGTTTGATAACTCTACCAAAATAATTTTTGAATGTTCCTCATAAAATTGTTCACGAAAAACCTTTTCCAACTTAGCCCATGAATCAATTGAACTAGGAGGTAATGTGGTAAACCACGTGAAGGCTGCCTTAGAGAGAGACAAAGGAAAATGCTTTATCCTTAAACTTTCATTATTCACCATATCACCAGATTCTGTTAAATACCTAGAAATATGTTCGACTGTCGATTCACCAAACTCGCCCCCGAACTTAGTATATTTAGGAATTTTCCATCCTCTAGGGTTTTTAGTCTGTAAAGTATACTCAGACAAAGGGGACGAATATGTTGACCTCTGGAGTGTGGTATTCATACCGTTCCTAGCCATAATTCTCTCGACAATGGTAGTTAGATTATTTTCGACATCTAAATCTTCTTGTCGAAGTTGATCAAGAATTTGATTAGCCTCTTGTTGTCGATTAACTAATACCCTAGGGGGTTTGACAATAACATTTCTATGAGGCCCTGCAACTTGTCCTTGATAGAAAATTTCATCTTCTAGTGCCTCCATGTCTACTTGACCAGGGGGATTTAATCGAGCAGGTGACGCCTGTCGAACAGGCGCTGGGGGAGCACCCAAAAAATTACATAAACGTGTTAATTGGGCAATCACCTGTCAATTTATTTCAGCAGACTGTCTATTAGTCTTAGCCGACTCTTGCACTATAGGGTTAAATACATTACCCATTTGGTTAGTCAACATATTAACTAACTCATGATTTCTATCATCCATTTGTTGCCTCAACACTGCTACCGAAGTATTAGTTAGAGGCGACACTAGTTGTTGTGCAGACATTCCTCTATTTCCCCCTGCTGCAGATCCTTGTAAAGGAGAATTCATATTTTGCACGTTATCTAAAACTAAGGATCACTCGCAAGATCGACCAGTTGATCTAAAGACATGTGCTAAGATTTGTGAAGTTATACTGATTTTGTCGAAATTCTTGCCTAAGAAATGGTTTCCTAAGACTAAGGGAATAAGTACAACGACTTTCCACACAATAGTTCAGGTTCGACCGATAGGTAACTTGTGACTGACGGAGACAAAAACATAAATAACTTGACAAATTTGAGTATTCACTATATTTTGACCTACTATGGTGACTCGTGACCGACAAAAGGTTGTGATTTCAGGTCAGTTCTAAATGAAATAAGGGTCGAAAGACTCTTTTGTCAACTCGAAACTTGTAACAAAGAGAGCATCAACATACACGAAAACACAAAGTGGTTGCTGAAAAGTAAATAGAATGCAAGTAAAAGTTTCAAAGAAAACAACTGAAATGTAAAGGTTTTGCATTAAAATAAAGGTGGTGATTCACGTACATCAAATACTTTCGTAACTCTTTCTTCCTGACTCTTGAAATTGGGCAGAGTTTTTGCAAGTACTTTGAGTATACAAGTAAACACACTAATTTTACATTGAGATGACTTATTTATAATGTTTACAAAGTAACTGCCTAAAAACAATCTACGAATGATATTCAAAACTCGAAGAAACCGCTTCACAAGACTTCGCCACCTGTTTGACGCTTAAACAACACGAAGCTTTTGATAATTGTCCACGATCTTGAACTTTGAATCTTTCCCGCTTCTGGCTTCTAAGAGTAAACCGCTCCTAACTTCGACGCTTTCCTTCAACGAGAGCAAAATAATGAAATTTCTCTAAGTCCATAATCCTTCATAATCGACTGGGCTCAGCTTTGACTATTTCCTTCGCTGTTTAACATTTGGTCGAATCGACCAACTTCTACGTATTATCCCTCTGGTCGACGTACCTCTTTTTCGACGCCCTTGTCTTAGCATTTTTCTTGGTCATAGATTTAAATCTTCTGAAGAACCCTTATCTTTAAGGAGTAACCCTTAGCTCACAAGGACATCTGCATTTAATATGTACCTTTGAATTCCTTAAGAAATTTCAAGGTAACACAATGTTATACACTTTTGTTGAACTAGCATTGCTTACATCTTTAACTTCCATAATCCAAAGTTGTTATCTCCGGAAAACTTCTAATGTCACATTTGGAACCAATGGTGCTCACTTGTAGACTTAATCCCTTTGCCCCACTGTTGGTGCCACTTGTTGTTATAATGACAAAATTCAATTTCAATCAACACTTTTGATATGTGGGGGCAAAGAACAATGATAAGCAAATAAATGGCCTCAAGCAATATAAATAATAGTAGGCAAGAACACAAGAAGTTTATTTACCCATTTCGATCAAATGATATACGTTTAGGGGAGAGAAAATCTCTCATATTCACTATACTCAGAAAGTTGTTACAAGAGATAACAAATGAGATACAAGAAAATAGCCGTCGCCTTTAGAGTTCCCAAGAACAAACCCTGAAGGAACCCAATAATAAATCCCTATTTTCTATCCAAGTGTTTTCCAACCTCTTCAACTCTTAATATATAAATCACTCAAACCCAAGGTATCAAGAAGTATTACCCGACCCTTCATCCAAGGTATCAAGAAGTATTATCTGACCCTTTTAGATAATTATAAAAGGCTTTCCTTGATTTCTAAACCTTATTTTCTACCTTGTGCACCCCCTAACAAATGAGAGAAAACCCATATTTATAACTAACAAAATATTAACACGCCAAAGATATGATCCATTAACAAACAAATCCACAAACCAGCCAAAAATTGTCAGTATCAAAATATGTCTCTTTTCTTTCTCTTTTTTTCGCTTGAGGTTTTAAGGCATTATTACAACAATTATCAATCTAGATATAATCTTCTCGTCATCCTTCATTTGCAATAGTTCGAGTTGCATATTCAATGCTTGTAGTTTGACTTTCTTGACCTCCGCATCACCACTAAAGTACATTTCAAGCTTGTCCTGTGTTGCTTTGGAGCTAGTTTCGCTAGCAATTTTCTCAAACACCTTGGAGTTAACACTTTGATGAATGAGAAATAAAACATTGCAATCTCTTTTCTTATCTTCCTTGTAAACTTTCTCAAGTGTTGCAGTTGTATATGCAGGGAGAGCTTCGAGTCCTATTTCCATCATGTCACTAACATCTTGTGCATCAAAGTTTACCTTCATTTGAGTCACCCATTTGTCCTAATTCTTACCGTCAAAAACAAGTATGTGTGCTGCAAATTTTTCACGATCCACTATGATTGATATTTCTTACAATCACACAGGTTCCTTAAGAACGACACAACTCTAGATATTAATTTGTAAGAAAAAATAAAAAATTGCAGAAGAAGAGAGGAGAAAGAATGACAAAATTGAGAGAGAGATTGATTGTATTAAATTAACAAATGATTTTATACAACACATTTATTACTTGTGCAAGAAGTAATCACTTATAATAAACTTAAAAACAACTATTAAAACATATCTAATTAACTTCTTCTAGCATAATAACCTTCTAATATAATAGTTTGAATTACACTCAACATATTGAACGTTTGAGTTATGTGTACAAGATATATGCAAACTATGCAACATGATAACTCACATTGCGCCAATGAAGATAAAAATTTGGAGATGATTTTATTGAAGTTTGACTCCAATTTCATATTATATACATTTTTTGTTTATATTATCTTCAAATTGGTCTTCCTTTAGAGTTGAAATTGATTTAATTTTTTATGTTTCTTTTGCGGCCGCTCAAGATTAAGCCATGCTACTTTAATTATAGAATTTGGTGAAATGGATTTACATGAGTTGGTTGGTGAATATCATATAATTGGTAGTTATTGTTCAACATCAAATAACTATAGAGGTTATTATAAAAATAATGCATATGATTGAAACGTAACGAAGTATGCATATGGGGTGAAATTATCCAAATTATTTGAATAACATATATGTCTATGTCAAAAACTTCTCATTTGCTGTTTTTTTTGTCTCTATATCATGTATGTAGGTCCTCATCCTCCTTTTTATTTTATAATTAAAAATAAAATCGAAAGAAAAAATTACATAAAAGCTCAGCTGATGCAAAAGGAAGTTTCCTCACAATCTATAAAAGGTGAATGAAGTAAATGATGGAAGGGTGCATTATCAAATATTATGCTAGAATTAGTAATTCTCTTTGAGAAAGTTATAACTGCCGATCTTTGGAGCATTAACTTACCATTTCAAAATTAAATTTTGACATCTCATATTTTCATAATATAAAAATATCTCGCCAAAAAGAACAATTTTTCCGAATTAAATTTTTGGTAATGTTGAAAATTTTAATGTATAAAATTTTCGATAGGTTATTTGAAAATTTTTATAATTTATAATTAATTGTGAAAATTTCAAAATTACGAGTAAAATGCTTAAAATTTCAAAATTCTTAATAAAATCACTCAAAAATTTCAAAATTACTACTAAAATCTCAGAAATTTTAAAATCTTTCAAAAATTTCAAATTTTCTAATAAATCTCTTAAAAATTTTAAATATTTTAATACAAATTTAACTTTTTAGAAGAATTTCTGGCACATGCTTTAAAATTCCGACATCCTCTAATTCTTTTTAAAATTTATAGTAAAAACTTTGAACAAACTTAGTAGGAAATTTCTTTTTTCATCTAATAGTTTTCTCTCACACCCTTTAAAATTCTAAAATATGCTTCGTAAGTGCACTTACGAATTCACCTATATTTTAGAGTGTTTCGTAAGTGCAGTATGAATTCGTCCAACATCCCAATTTTATTAGAATTTTACATTATTATCATATTATAAATATTCTTCGTAAGTGCACTTATGAATTCACCTACATTTTAAGGTGTTTCGTAAGTACACTTATGGATTCGTCCAATATCTCAATTTTATTAGGATTTTATATTATTATTATATTATAAATACCTTCTTAAGTGCACTTGTGAATTCACCTATATTTCAGGATGTTTCTTAAATGCACTTACGAATTCGTCAAATATCTCAAATTTATTAGGATTTTATTTTGAAAAGATATTTATTTATAATATAATAATAATATAATAAAATTAAATTATTATTAATAAAAATAACTTAAATTTATAAGTAAAAATTACTAAAATAAATTTATGATATGAAATTAAACAATGAAAGTAATAATTAATTTTTTAATTATAATAGTGAAATGTAATTGTCTTTTAATTATTTATTTAAAATTATGAACAATTTTTGATAAAAAGTATAAAAAATATTTTTAATTATAATTTTAAAAGTTAAATTTAATTTAGATGAAATTTTTTAATTTTTATTATAGAATTGATAATTAATTATTATATTACAATTAAAAATTTATTATATTAAAAAGCTATTTATATTATAATCAAAAGTTAAATGTTATTAATAATTAATATCATTAAAAGCAAAAATTAATCATGCATGCATAGACACTAATTTTACACTGCCAACAAATCACAATCATGTATCTAATTATATCTTAATTTTATTTTAATTTTTTTAATAACATGACATGTTGTTAAATTTCTATTGGTTGATTATGTAAACAAATTTTACACTTAAAGTGTATAAAAATTATTTTCTTATTAAATAAAATATTTAATATTAATAAATTGATTCTTACAAAAATTATAAAAATTGATGAATAATTTATAAATTATAAAGATCTTCTATATTAAATAGATACATATATCACCAGAATAAAAATCGAAATAAAATCATAACAAAATCATAATAAATTTGGGATATTGATGACTTCGGATATGCATCTGCAAATTCACCTCAAATATTAATAAAAAAAATACAGGCTTAATTCGCATATGCATCTGAGAATTCAAGATGATCAATATAAAATCCTAATAAAATTGAGATATTGAACGAATTCGTAAGTGCATTTACGAGAATTCGTAAGTACATTTACGAAACAGACTGAAATATAGTGAATTTGTCAGTACACTTAAAAAATAAATTAAATAATTCACATTTATGATAAATTCGTAAGTACACATACAAATTTTGAGAGTATTTTAGATTTTTTACCGGGAGTGAAAAACAACTCTACTATGTGAAAAAAGAAATTTCCACTTATTATAGTCTTTCGAAATTTTAAGCGGGCGTGCCAAATATAACTCAAGAGATCGTAAGCTAAATGCTCAACTGGCCTTATAACTTACCGAATAAATGGGCCCATCAAGCTTTCTTAAATGGAAATTTTGAGCTCATACCTCTAATTAGATCTATATCCTAAGAAATGATGTTATCTTCAAACTATTTTTTTTATCTAAAATAAATTATCTTCTTTTCTTTAAAAAAATCATAATCCTAACAAAAAAACGTAAATTTATATAAAATTTAGAAAGTTCAAACAAATTTAAAAATTATCTTATTTGAATATTTAAACAAAAATCTAAAAATGAAAGATCTTTTTTGAATATTCAATTTAAAAGTTAAAGATATTGTATTGTTGATGTAAATTAATTTTACACTATCATTCAATAGAGTTATAACATTCAACCATATCATATTAATATTTTTAAATAAAAATATTATTAGACGGAATACACACATCTCGTTAGTTGGATATTTTCTTTATTTTAAAAGTTTTAAATTTATAATATCCTATACTATTTTTAACATTAAGTATTAAATAATAGAAAGATCCAATTTTTAATATTCAAATGGAAACATTTTAATTCATGAATTTTTTGTTTGATCGTTCAATACTTATGATGTTTTATATATAAAAAAGTACTTTCGAATGACATGTAGCAATGAAAATGAACCTACAATGTGAGGATTTGATAGAATTATTTACAACAAATTAAAATTTGAATATAAGAAAAATTCTTTTTTGAAAATTAGAGAATCCAATATTTAAAATAGTTTAGATAAATAATCCTAGGACCACTAATCACTACTATCAAGATCAATTCAAAAGCCGTAACAATTAAAAAGTAATGAGCATAAGCATTAATTAAATAATAATAATAAAGTCAGAATAATAACATTAAAATCATTCGATCATATATCCCAATCAAATAAAAATAGGTTCATTGTCAAATTCGACCTAACCAAGAGAAAATCTAGCTACTCATTTTGAAATTAATCAATACCAATAATGTGGATTTGAAGAACATGAAAAATCCTAGAAGAAGAAGCTCTCCAATGACTTATGGTTTTCAAAAACTCTAAAATTGCAGCAGAACGCCACTTTCAGGTCTTGGTAATCGAACCCTTAAAATCTCACCTCTTTTTCCTTATAAAGTAGTCAAAAAGTGTGTCAACGAAAATCTTCAACGCTGTTGTGTTGCCTTTCAATGAGGGCGCTTTGCGTCATCATCACTCCAACTTGGGTGCGTTGTTTTACGGCGATGGCACGTTAACTTGCAATGTGGGTGCGTTGGAAGGTGACATAGGCATTTGAGTTCATATAGCAAACATCAAGCTTTTGTATATCAAAAAGAGGAATATGGACAAGGGGTCCCCTTGACTCAAACTTATTTCCATCGAAATTTTCTGTGTGGGGCTTCTATTTACCAACATTGGAATAGTTCTGGTTCGAAGACATTCAGAAATCCAAGCTCTCAACTTTTCACGAAAACCCATTTTATCCATCGTATAATTGGAAAATTTCCAATCCACTGAGTCGAATGCCTTTTCGAAATCAACTTTAAACAAATCGACTCACCTCTCCTTCTTTTAGCATCATATACTAATTCATTCGATATAAGGATACAATCAAGCATTCTTCATCCTTCCAAAAAAGCGAATTGTGAATTTGTGATTACCTTATGGACCACTTTCCTTAATCTATTTGCTAGGAGTTTTGAGAACACTTTATAAATGCATCAAACGAAATTCATTCAGTTTCTCCAGATTCTCAACTTTTGGAATTAAGGTTAAGAATGAACTATTAGCCCATGTACTAGACGCCCACTTGAGTGAAATTATGTAATGAATCTAATAAAATATCCCTTAACCACCTTCGAGAACTCCTTGATGAACCCGAAGTTTATCCCATCCGGCCAGGGTTCTTTGAACTATCACAACAATTCTAATTTCCTCCTCAGAAAATTCATCAGTAAGTCCTTCATTATCTTCCCTGCCTATTTTTCTATACTTAAAATCCCTTAAGACCGGTCTTTACATCCTACTTTCTCTAAACAATTTTGAAAAGTGATCAAAGATTTCCTTATTTTTTTATCTTGTGGACTCCTATTAGTTTTGTACCATTTGTCTCGACATAGATGATCTCAGTTGATTTCCTTCTATTTATCGCACACCGATGAAAGAATTTCATATTACTAACAATATAAATTAATTTTACACAATCAACTTATGACAATCATGTATCCCGTCAAATTAGACTAAAATTTTAAAATTATTTATATGACACTGGAATTTTGTTAAACTCATTTGAATCGGAAAATTTACAATTTTGAAAAGTGATCAAAGATTTCCTTATTTTTTTATCTTGTGGACTCCTATTAATTTTGTACCATTTGTCTCGACACAAATGATCTCAGTTGATTTCCTTCTATTTATCGCACACCGATGAAAGAATTTCATATTACTAACAATATAAATTAATTTTACACAATCAACTTATGACAATCATGTATCCCGTCAAATTAGACTAAAATTTTGAAATTATTTATATGACACTTGAATTTTGTTAAACTCATTTGAATCGGAAAATTTACAATTTTAAAATAGTGGAGAATATGTAAAAATTTATATAGATTTTAGGGTCATGTGTTTTTGGAGAGAAATTATTTTGATTGTTTTATAAACTAAAGCTATTTTACTAAGTTCAATTAATTTGAAGTGGTATAGAACTGATTGGAGGGTATGAAGTATAATTGTCTGTGACCTATATGACTGTGTGTGCTCCCAATACCCATTCACATGGGTTGGTTTTGGGGCTTAGTGCGTTAAAATTCTCAAGCTCTAGTATCATTGTCCTCAGCATCCAAATTACACCACCACTGCTAGCTTACACATAATCCACTAACATAATTAACGATATCTAACCAACATCATAACTCAATGACGTGAACGTCTCTCACTCTATATTTTTATCAACAATTTTTTCTCTTCCAAAAAGCAAATTATATTTCAATAAGAAACAAGATATTGTTGTGCTATTCGGCAACACAAGATTGAAATGCGATTTGATAAACTGCTATATATGTGAGGAGGAAAGCTTATGTGGACCTGAAAATTAAGCCCGACAAAATGGAGTGGACAGTGTCTTGGTCCAATTGGACCTTCTCAAAACTGGGTAAGTTTAGCACAAGCCACGCCCACTTAGAAATATTTACTTCGTATCTTTCCAATTTTACTTCGTATCTTTCCAATTTTACTCATGTCCTTACGTATAAAATTTAAGACCGAAATATTTTTGTATAAATAGTTTATATTTTAATTTTTTCATATTTGTAAAAAAGTTTAAAACATCCAAATATTTAAATCGGAAAACTTTTTCAAAGTGTTATGGTAAAAAATTTTTTTTTTTAATATACCAGAACACTTTAAAAAAAGTTCTCGTGGTTAATTTTTTTTTAAAATTTAAAGATTTTAGGCAACGGTTTATAAGCGTTGCTAAAAGTGGCTTTTTTTCAAAAAGTTTCTTTAGGCAACACTTTTTCTACACAAGCTCATTTTTAGCAACGTGTTAAACCCGTTGTCTAAAGTCTTGAATTTAAAAATAAAACGTCATGCTCACATGTGCTCTTAGGGCATATGTTAAGATATTATAATTTAAAAAAATATATAGAATAAAATTATATTTAAAATTTTAATAAATTAAATTCATGGATTTCGAAAAAATATTTTTGTAAATAGTATCTTTAACACATGTGTCCTTGAGACAAATGTTAGCTTTTGTCCAAAAAAAATTAAGTCAATGAAACACTTTGAATAAGTGCTCCGGTATGCAACTTAAAAAAATTTGACTACCGGAACACTTGTTCAAAGTGTTTCGGTGAATTAACTTTTTTCTTTTAAGAAATCCAAGACTTTAGGCAACGCTTTTTATGGGTTGCTAAAAGTCACTTGGTGTAGACAAACCATTGCTTAAGAACACTTTTGCAATAAAAACACTTTTAGCAGCGCTTTTAAACGGTTGCCAAAAGTATTGAATTATTTTTTTAAAAAATTAAACCACCGAAACACCTTAAATAAGTGTTCTGGTATGCAAATTGAAAATTTTGACTACTGTAACTCTTTATTAAAGTGTTTCGTTATATTAAATTTTTTTTTACTGGAAGGTATTGAAAAAGTGTGCCGGTTTATATATTTTTGGGTGTTTCGAGAGCTTTTCTGAAAAGTGAGAAAAAAGTAAATTTTTTCAAAATATAAACTATTTATATAAGGGTATTTCGGTCCAAATTTTGTGTGTAGAGGGATGAGTATAATCGTAGGGGTACAAAGTAAACTTTTCGCCCACTTAATTTGATATTATCATTTTTTCTGAGTTACTTTTCTAGGTTATTCTCCATCATGGTAAAAAGTTAAATTTACTCCTATTGTCTAGAGATTATATGTATTTTTTTACAAACCCTTTATAGTAGAAATGGATGAGCCACTATTATTTTTCTAAAATTTAATTTGGAGGTGTATCTTTGTATACTATATATTTAGGCGAGTCAGAGGATAAATCTCCGTAAACATTATTAATTCAAAATTCAGTGAGTGGTCTGAAGATGTATTCTGCATACATTTTCTTCAAAACTTGCGTCTGACCCTTCCCTCTTCCTCATTCATTTTCTTAAAAGTCACAAAAAAACTTCATTTGAGCTCTTTTGCTATTTCCAAACTTATTCGAACAAGTTTCATCAAGTCCAATAACTCCATTCTACTTCATTTGCTGCAAAGTTACTCACTCTATTCAATCTTTCGACTCACGACTCTAATTTGACAAGTTTTCCATTTCATTCTCTTTTGTATGTTTTGAATGATGTTTTAGGTGACATAAGTTGTTTAAGTTGCATTAGAAAGTAGTACAATCAAAATAGGTAGCTGATATAAATATGAATTGTCATTTGGTTGGAGGTTAGGGCAACAATGAGGTTTCTGCCATTTCTGAATATTGTGAGTTCATCCAGAGATATATCTTTGGAATATGTTTGAATTGTTTTCAGAGATGTATTTCTGGATTTATGACATGCTGCATTTTGGTTGAATTTTTATGTGTTTCTGGTTTTATTATAGGTGCAATGACCAAAAATAACCCGGACATAATTAGGCTCGATCGTGTGTCCGAACACGTGTCTGTACGACTTGGGAATGTTAGGGAAAGGGCCACGAAACCACTAGTCGATGATACCTTATTTGATGCTTCACAAGGCCGATATTCACCACCACCTCTGGTTATACTTTATGTAGTTTCCTTTCTCAAGCATCTACTTTATGTGGCCACACATCCCCTGTTTATGAAGCCCTTGGAGTTCCCGAAGAACAGGAGGAATCCGCTGATAATTCCCTTGTAGAGAGTTTTCCATGAGGCCCATTTGAGACCTCTTTACTTCATCTCTATGGAGACCATATTGTTAGGCATGTATGGGAAGGACACATATTTATTGTTTGCATAGATATATTTTAAACTAATTTAATCGCGACTTATGGTGATATTTTTTTTACAGAAGCGTCCATGATTAAAATCTGTAAATTATGGTAGAAATTTTTTGGAGTTGGAACAACAATGAAATAACTAGTTCAAGGATGTTATTCTCTACTATGGGATTGACGATTTATATGTTGATGCATACATGACCATAAACCATGGCATGCATGTAGAATTTGTAGATAGATAAAAACCAGAGATGTCATCTTTCCACCTTTCTATTGGCGATATGACCATCACGTTGGATGACTCCTCATGCCTCCTACATATTACAATTAGAGGAAAGTTATTAGACCGCGAAAGCCTCAACCAAGAGGAATCCAACAAGATGCTGGTTACATATTTGGCGACTGACCCGACTGACGCTGCAAATTGTTAGATCTTGTGTTCGGGTCTGCTGCAAAACCTGATAAAAGAAGATGAAAACGGTACGATAAAAGTTGCACAAAATAAATTCCAAAGCGTGTGTTTACACTAATCTTTAGCTTCAATTTGCCCCCACCAATTTAGTCAAATTGGATGCAAATGGGTTACCCAGCGAATCTCCTTCAGGATACTTTGGAAACCTTAACATGAATCACACATTCACATTAAGCATATCGATCAATGATATTTTACCGAATAAAGATTCCTCATTTATTCCTGTGCACTAGAAAAATAAAAGAATGACTTAGATATAATTTTTGGCTCTTGAAATATACTATTTTCGTATATTTTTTTCTATTTGAACAATGCTCCTATTTATAGATAAATTTGTACCTATTGATAGGAAGAAACAATGTTTCAAATGGTTTCAATTTGTGTAATTTGCGGTCATGTATATATGAACAACTGTAACCTTTTACACTAATGGTTGTGTTGCTTTGGTGGTAAAAGCGTGTCCCTTTAACATTAGGGTTGTGGGTTCGATTCTGATGGGTGCAATTTTTGGCACTAATTTTACTGTTTGGAATGTAAACAAATAAAATCATTAAAATTTCTCCAATCAATATCGAACTCAAGACATTATAAACACCACAACTAATTCAACCACTTAACCATTTATTTCACAATAAACATTTATGCATTGAATATTTTTTAACCATTTATAGAATATTAAAACATAATTTTCCAAACATATACTTTGGAAATTCTCCAACACAAATGAGGTAGTTGAAACCAAAGGTGATCATACTAGATTTGAATTCTTGTAATAACTTTATAAAGATCAACTACATTGGGATAAGGATGTCGAAGGTGGTGATATGTTGGTTGAGTGCCACGAACAGTGTGCATTGAGGTATTACATCTTGTTCCTGGTTGGCATGTCTATGTTTGTGGACAAAATGGCAACCTACATCGATGTGGTCTACCTTAAATGCTTCGTCAACTTGACAAAGATTCTCGACTATAACTTGGGGGCCACCTGTTTGGTCTACTTGTACTTAAAGTTTGGTGATGGTTGTCTTTGAAGACAAAGCAAATAATAGGAAGCTACACACTGATTACAGTAATTTACTATTACTAATATTTTCATAAATCTTTTGTTACACCGATTCTTAATATTTTATCATAACCATTTTCAGGGATGGAACATCCCCCACTTTCCTTACATCATCAAGTCAAAACTTATGCCTAACGACACTGAGGATTGGCCACATGCTGTTGCTTTTTCCCCGTACATAGAAATCTACTCTAAACCTAGAAAAAAGATCGAGATCCATAGTTGTAGAGAACAAACCACTAACCACTAAAGTATTCCCCAACCAAGATGGAGAGAAATAGGGTTGAAGGATCACATTGCTTCAACCCCTTTGGATGTTAAATTCTTGGGTTACACACCTATTAAACAGCATTGCAAGATTTCCTACAAACACGCAAGCACACATCCAAGATCTCCACTTTCATTAAATCCAAACCTAATAATAGGCATATAAACAAGAAAACTCCAACTAACTAAATTATATGCTTTTCAAAGTCCATTTTGAATGAGGCAGACATTTTTTTCTTTGTTAGATCCACCGACTCATTAATTCTTTTCACTCCATCCACTAACAGTCGACCTCTAAGAAAGTCTGAATTATTCGGTAAAATAAAGTTACCCATGACTTTAGAAAATCTAGCTACTATGACCTTAACAACAAACTTATTTAATATATCAACCTAAATTTATAATAATTTTACTTCATGGTGATTCTAATTAAAAATATCACTATGTTTTTACTATTTTTTGAAGCTTTATAGGGTTTGTTTGCAAGTTAGTTTCAAAAAACTGTCTGTTATATATATTAAATATCATAGTAGTACATATTTTAAATATCATATAGTACATATAAAAATAGTGGATTCTTAACCCACCCCATGACCTTTTTACCCATTCCTGCGAAATTCTCAAATTGTCCCTAACAACCGAAAATATATTTTCGGGGCGCACCACCATCTGATAAAGTTTGCAACAAATCGGAAGTTAATTTCCGGTTCTACACCGTCATTATATTTCCGATTTCATAGAAATTCAGAATATTTCATTTCATTGTCTAACATAGAGATACATAAACGTAGCAAATACAAACCGAAAGTTAAACATAAATAGAACATTACAAATCAATATCCTGGGGGACGTTGCAACATCCTCATAATGTCATCGACGGTTCTTGATAAAGTCGCATCTAGCTCGATTGGAACTTTCTCCTGAAAACATCGATAAGTCGACCACATAGCCCGTAAATCGTCGTCGTTCTTTCGTTCACGGTTCATGAACTGCATATTCCCTTCATTGTCGATTGATGGCAAGTGGTACTCGATCTTCTTTACCTTTTGACCGTCGTCGTAAAGAACAAGTTACTACAAAGTTTCTCGTACCTCTTCAATTGGGGTGTACACCGTGATCTTGAATTTGTAAGACAGTACATCGTTGGGATAATGGACAACTCCAGCAACCCATTCGATGTTCAATTTCATGTTAATTTCTGATTTTTTTGTGTTGTTGTATGGAAAATATAGGAGAAGAGTTATTTATATAGTTGAAGGATGTAAATATGGACCATAGAAATCCTATCCTTGTTTCAGTGGCACAATCGGAAGTTAAATTCCGGTTTCCTACTTAATACCAAAACTGGAAGTAAACTTCCGATAAATGGCCTGAGACTGAAAAACCAGAAACAAAACAGAAACAACAACATGTAACTCAAAATCTCATATATTCAATTTTTTTGCAAATGGTTAAATTACAAAAAGAGTATATTTCCACATCATAATGCATTATCAAAATGAAGTTAACATTACAATTCTAGCTATACTACTTGAAAGAGCCGAAAAAAGTGTCGCCAAATAATTCCACCGGTGGCACCCCTTTCGACTTTTCTCTATTAATTTCTATATCTATTTCCCTCAATTTGTTGTATTCTTGCATCCTTTCTATGAAATTGTCCGACCATGTCTCCGATGCTTCTGTGAAGTGAAGCGCCCATTCTGGTGATGTCAGTGGTACCGGGCATCCCAGTTTCAAGTAGACTTGAACAAAATGACGGGGATTTAAAATCCACCCAACACAAAAGATACGATCAATGGTATTTGGTGTAGGAGTCGTGCGCAGAGGAAAAAAAGTCTCCAAAAAACCGTATCTTGTCAGGTTAATACACACCCTGTCATATGCACTTGCAATGAGATGACCCATTTTAGGGAACCACATCCATTTGTCCTCCAGTGCGCATCCAACCTTAACAAGTACTAGTGCAAGATGTATTTCCTCAACCTTTTCCTTACTCCCGAGCACACGTGTATACAACTCTCTGTGTTCCGTCAACTCTGTGATCAGAGTACCTTGCACAGTATTATAATAATCTTCACGGCTACCTAGCAAACAAGATACAAATCGAAAGCCACAATTACCGTCACCGGCCACATTCACGATCCTTTCAACGTATTTGTACATGAAAACCGACATGTGATCGATGAATGATATTTTTGTTGGAGGCAGTGTAGGCGGTGGTTTGCTAATACGGGCACCTTTGGAAGCATATTTCTGAAATTTCGGTGTAGGTGAGTTGGGAAATACCTTGTCAACATGTTCATAATACGAAGGATTCCTCGTAGTAGAATTGTCGCCAGGTGTAGGTTTCAAGTTTTTCGGTGCACCTTTTGTTTTTACCGGTTGGGAGGGTGGTTTCAAATCCGTGGTCTCTGGGAACACAATTTTTCTCAACTTTTCTTTGATTTGGAGTTTCATGGCGTCGTCGACTCTCAAAAATCTCGCTTTTATTGCTTCCCATTCGGTAAGGATAGAGATACTTGATTTATCACTTTTTATTTTCCCTTCATCCTCAAAACTAAGTCTCTTCTAATGATTAGAGACCTCGTCCATACCTATTGGGACATTACCACTCAGCTTCTTGGTTATCACACAAGTACATGTGATACCATATGTTTTCACAATAGTTAACCCACACTTTGAGGTGTCATCACCCACGGTTGAAGCTCTTGGGGCCTCATGGAAAATATAATTAAGTTTCGCTCGAGATATGTTACCGACCAATTGAGAATATAGCATATTCTCTTTGAACCAGTGTTACAACACCGTGATACTGTGACCAAATGTCGTTTGTATCTTATTATACTGGTTCATGATCATATGGTTCACAACTTCCCAACCTGTAATCAAATCGCCCTTGCTATTTGCCAAACAATTCTTGAGAAAGCATGCGCAAATTTAACTCGGGTTGATGTTGTATGTCCGAGGTGCATAACTTGATCAGTCCATGCACAAACAAATTTCTCCTTCACCTGATCAAGTATTATGCTCTCCACATATTTCAACAGATTCAAATATTTCTCACAAACAGCTCGGAATTGTAAAACAACATCAATTTACATCTCTTTTGTAGATGCATTAACAATAGCATTCCATGCAGCCATGATTTTATCCACAATAACACCAGACTTTATCAACTTTTTATCTTCACCCGCTACCTGTTTCGACTCCACAACAGGTTTAACCCGACTTCTCACATTTTTTGTAACATGGTACCTACAAAGTAATGCGGAAGAAGTCGGAAATATGGTTGCAACGACATTCATTAAAGTCGTATCACGGTCAGTGACAACTACCTTTGACATATCCTCTTGGTCCTTCAACATGGTCCCACTAAAAATTGTCTTCTTTTTTGCATTCGAAAAATGCAAAATCAACCGAGTACGTCTTCTTGGTCGATGTAACACCAATGATTTCCAACAACGGAAGCTTGTACTTGTTAGTTTTGTACGTCGAATCCATTATGAGCACGATAGGAAACCTGTTGAACAATTTAATGGAATCAGGATTAGTCTAGTAAATGTCTCTAACAGTTTCCCCATCATCACCCCGTCAGTGCCTACAAACATAATTGTTGTCATCAAGAACTTTTAGAAGGTGTTGCATTTCGGTTCGATCCTCCCGACTGGCCAACTTTGTTTGATAGAGCTTGTTGTACACTTATTTTATATTTGAGGTGCTTTATGGTCTTTTGCGCTTCAATGTTGCAAGAATGTTTTTGGGAGGTACCAAATTCAAAGTCATGTCGGAAACACAAGTCTTCTCATCCGGAAGTATTCGACATGCTATTAGATGACCGACCAACTTTGGAGTTAAGTCATGATTGTGTTCTCCGCTAATCACATTAAACTTCCACTTATTGTTGGCCATGAGATAACCACGCAACCGAAACAGACACTCACGTTTTCTTGTGTCGGTTTCCTCGCGTTTCATATTTTGAATGCCACGTACGTATTTTCCGCTCCTTTCACAAGTCAAAATTACAAAGGCATTTCTTCTATCAGTCCAAAATTGAACCTTGCTATTACGGTACTAAATCATAACCTCGTTGTCTCTAATCGAATCCACTGCAAAATATCGTCCCAGAATTCAAATTCTTGAACATTTTCAAAATGTTCACGAACATCGACCGCCTTAATTCTACGGGGCGGAACAACGACCGGTGATACAACTTCGGTGTCATCGGGCTTAGGAATGTTATCGGGGTGCACCATACCTATGTAACATAATAAAAATCATAAATACACAAAACAAAGACAAAATAGTGGAAAATGCTGCATAATTTGAAAACAGAGACAAAACCGGAAATAAACTTCCGGTTTAGTTCAACTACTAACCGGAAATAAACTTTCGGTTTGTACGTCACCTTTTTTCAGCAACAAGTTAAAGATTAATGTAGAGAATGAGGGATAAAAGATATGATGTTTACCTGAAATTCTTCTTTGTTGAGCTTTTTTTGATATGATGAACCAAAAAAGTATGGATTTGGAGTGGAAAATGGATCGGCAATGGAGAGGGTTTTGGAGAAGTTTGAAGGAGAAAGTGAAAAATGGTAGTGATCACCATGGTTGCTGCTTATAGCAATCAGCATTCGTGACAAAACCAGAAATAAACTTCTGGTTCCATACAAAATATTCAGGTGGCATGTAATTCAATGTTCCCGCTTCTATGGCCGGAGTTATACTTCCGGTTCCTTACCGAAAGTTAATCTCCAATACAATTTTTAACTGATTCAGGAGTGCCACCACATTTTGACTGGTTTGAACAAAATAGGGTGCGAACCAGAAATAAACTTTCAATTTTAAAAAAGACATTTTAGGGTTTTCATGGGTGTGCCCAACCCTATGATATATATATATATATATATATATATATATATATATATATATATATATATATATATATATATATATATATATATATCATGCAAACAAACTTATGAATCACTCTAAAAGGCTTTTGAAATGAAGTGAGTGGTATACATTCACCTGAAAGCATGCCCATTACTTTATCCCCTTCCCATGGTTACAATCATAATGTCATGCACTTGTGCTGCCACATAAAGAGAGAGAGGGTTACATGAAAACTTCAAAACAAAAATTAAACAAAAATATAAGTTAATTTAGAGATGCATTCATTTCTGCTTAATGGATTCAACTAGAGATGTGTCCAGCAAGCAACAACCTCACACATGTAAAAAAGAAAAACCACCAAATTATCATTATCCCATTCTCTCATCATCATATTGTTCAAAGAGACGATATACAAAACACCATGTTACAACACACCATGAAAAAAAAGAAATAAAAATAAAAAAAAAACACCCCCAAATCAAAAATATAAAATAACCAAATACCATATACTAATATAAAACAATATAATATTAATAGGCCTTTAGTTAGATAAAATTTATAAAGACCATAAATCTTAATCCAATTAATATAACTCTAATTAGATATAGATATTATATTAGTCCTTTGTCTCTTAACACTTCCAGAAGCAGATTCATCTCCAACACTCTTCTCCATCACAGCCTTAAGTGCTTCTTGTATTGAACTAATGCAATATTCATGATCATGATCTTCACCAGTGATGAACAAAACATTCTTCACACGTCCTCCTAGTGTTGTTATATCAGCTTTCACTGTTCTTAACCTTAATGCTTTCAATGTCTTGATTAGTTCAGGTAAAAGATCTGACCTATCATCACAGCAAAGTGAGGCTTTAAGAATAAACTTGTTGCCATTTCCATATTCTTCATCATCATCATCATTTGCAGCAGCATCCACTGTTAACTCATCACATTCCGTTGGAACTTGACATGTTTCTGATATTAATGATGTTTGACGCTTCAATTCTTTCACATGCTGTATCACTTCTGCTAGCAATGATGCCTTATCCGTCTAAGAAATACCAAAAAAAAAAAACACTCAATATTAATTATTGGAAATTGGAAATACAAATATTATTATTAATAATCATTTTATAAAACATACAATGCAGTTTGAGAAAACCTACTAATGCAGATGATCTAAATATGTACTACAGCCTCATAAAATCTTTGTCTTAGCATCTGATCTTAATTATTTTGTCATGGTTGAACCCTGACTAATGTACATAAAATCTCTAAAACTTCAACGATTTTGATAGCAAATGATAATTTTTAATTTTTTAGAGAAGAAATAGGTATATAGTGTATGACTGACAAAGGTGTTAGTTTTTGTCTGTGACTTTTTTTGACTGATCAACATATTATCCGGCAAAGACAAGTATATTTTCATGCGAAGCTTTTCATCTGCATGCTGTTTGGTTCCTCTTTATCATACCAAGCGACATTAACACTAGTATTACACTTTTTATTACTTTTTCTTTAGCCACCTAGTTTCTTCCTCGGAACTATACCACACATTATAGATACATATAGATATAGTTATAGATATAGAGAGAGAAAGAGATATTCCCAACCAAAGAATTCATATTCATATAGTTACATTAATTAATAAAGTTATGAATGAGAAAGAAATCCAAAAATAAAATGAACCAAACAAGCCAAAAAGGTTGTTAACAAAAGCAAACAAAACTATAACACTCTTTGCACCTCATTTTTCTAAAAGGTTATATTCGATTTTGATTTTGTTGTTTATAGCACTAAAGCAACAGAAATATAGAATATTCTACAAAAGACCACTAAGAAAAAAACACTCACAACTCACTATTATTATATGTGGTTGAGTTGAGAATTGAGATCTTTGAGTTTTGTTTGCATTTTTCATTACTTTACTAAATTAAAAATGGTTTCTATAACAGTAATGAAATATTGACAACTAGTACTCACTTTGGTTGTGCTTGGTAACAAGCTACGAAGCTTGGCAAGATGATTATTGATTCTCTCTCTACGTCTTCTCTCAGCTTCACTATGACTCTTGGAAGCAGCAAGAGCTTTAGCCTCCATGATTTCTTGAGCACTCATCTTTCCAACATCACCACCTTGATATTGAAGTCCACCAAAAGATCCATGTTGATGAAGTGTATCAGATAGGATCCTAAGATGCTGTTCAGACCCTCCATGATGATCGTATGCAAACTGAAGAGACGGAACCCTAGAAGATCTGTTGAACAAACTTGCATAAGGTGATGATGAGGTTTGTTGCTGAGGGATAACAAAAGGGTCATGGACATGGAATTGTTGCATAGACATGGATGACCATGGTTGTTGCAAGATTGGTGAAGAAACAACTTGATGATGATCACCTGGGAAAGTGAAACTGTTTTGTTGTCTCATGATTTGTTGTTGATGGAGAAGAAACTGTTCTTGTTGATAGGTTTCAAAGTTGTTCATTGTTTGAGATGAACACTGCCCTTGATCTTCTTGTATCATAGTCTCTTTGCTTATATATCCAAACTCCAAGGCCTTTTATATATAAATATAATGATGATGAAGTGAAAATAAAGATTCAAATGTCAGAAAGTTAAGATAGCTATATATAAATATATAACTAGGTTTAATTTTGCACATATATATATATAATTTGTCTATTAAAAAAAAGGAAGAACAAAAGAGTTTGAAGAGTTGTTTTTATTAGGGTATTTAAAAAGACAAAATGAGTTAGTGAAAAGATGGAAAAGAAATACATATAATTATAAAAGAAACTCTTATGTTAGTAAAAATGAGAATGACATTTTTTAACATTAATTTTTATCAAATTAATCTTATTAATGTGTTAAAAAAGTGTAACAAATAATAATAAATGACTCAATTGAAAAAAAATAAATAATTTTCACATTAATAAATGAGAATGACAATCATTTAAAAATAAATTTTATTTAATAAAAAGACGATCATTTAAAAACAAAAAAATATAATACTATTAACTCCTATTAATAATAATGAATATTAAATTTTAATCTCAGTGACAACGATTCGATCTAATAATATCAATAACTTTTATAATTAACTTTTATAATTGAGATAGAATTGACTTTTATAATTGAGAATGAACTCAGTATCAATTTCAAAAAAACATTTATTTTTTTTTTGTTATAAATTATAAGATAAAAAATTAATTTTATTTTATTTAATTATTTTATTCTAAAAATCCATCTTTTCCAATATAAAATTAAATATATATTTCATTTAATTGACTTTCTCTCTCATTTTTTTTCTATACACAACAACTAATCAAAATTGTTTTTATATTTTTCTATAAAACATATTTCAAGAAATATATTAAAATTTAAAATTTTCTTAATAAGTGCGAAATATAGGTTTTTTTACTTATAAATTGGTATGAAGCACACTCTTCAGACACATTTATAAATAACAAATTTTTTTTAATTTATTTAATTATTAATGTATCTGATATAAAATAATGATTAAATATATCATTCATTTAATGAATCAAAATTTTTGTTGTTGTTTATAAATGTGTGTATATATTTTTGATAATGATTATATAATGGTGGGGGATGAATGAGTTATTTTCTTTGTTTTATTGTGTTGTGGTGGTGGGCGGCGAAAGAAAAGTCCAAGAATATAGATTTTCTTTTCTTTTCGATTTTTCTGAAATATATATCGCAATGTCAAATCTCTTTCACTTGTTAGGTTTTTTCTGCCACAAACATTTGTGCTTAGTGATCTTTTTACATTCAACACACAAAAACTTTCTTTTACCCTAGTGCTTTGTTGGTCTCTTTTTGGTTTTATTTTTCTTGTTCTTAAAACTTGTCTTTGCAACCTTTTGGCCACCACCACACTCTAAACATATATAGACTCTCTTTGAGTGATGCTATTTTACTTTACTTTCTTCTTACGGCAATCTTGTCTTTCTAGTATATTCTAACATGAGTATATTGATGTATTTTTTTTTTCTTCTTTTCATTATATATCCTCTTTAAAATAAATAGGAAAATTAATAATTTTATTTTTTATAAGTATTTCATAAATGAATGAAACTTATAAAAAAATATGTGTTAACAACAGGTAGATTCTAATTATTTAAAATAAAAGATAATTGTATTAATAATTTAAAAATTAAATCATAGTATAATGTTAGTATTAAAAAATTATATTTTATATAAAATGATGACATATTAATTTTTTGAAATGTGATAATTATTAGTATATAACAATAATAACATGGAATAAAGTGATAATTTTTGTATATCAATATAATATTCAGTATTTAAGTATTTGGTGTTAGGTTACTTTCCGATTAAAATTCATACCAATCCTTAAAATTATATAAAAAGTTTAAATATTAATTTCTTCATTTATTATGGCTCTAATAGATCAATCTCTATAGTTGAACATCTTCAAAGTTATTTTTTTTTTTTTTTTTTATAGTTACTTTGAGATAAAATACCAAACTGGGACGAATATGTTTAGATGAGGTTATTGTGGACTCAGAATGGACCACTTGTGTTCTTTAACAAGGTTGTTGAGACTTCTAGCCATACGTTTCTAATTGTGAAGTGGCAGCGTATGTTTGGTATAGTATTTTCACATGAATTGGGTGGCACTTGATTTTACCAAAAGATTTGTTTTGTTTTGTTTTTTTTGTTAGAGGTCTTCTAGGCGTTAGGGACAATGTCTAAGACTAGGGTTAGAGCTGGTTTAAAACTGATTTTATATTCACGGGTGTCGAGCATACAAAAATTTCATAAAATAATATCATCTACTTAGGTTTTTTAGAAGTGGATTGAAAATTTCATAAAATAATATCATGTACTTACGTTTTTTAGAAGTGGATCTTTTATAGTAGAATTAAAGTTTGATTTAACACAATTTTATAAAATAAGTTTGTAAGGTGAACGGTGTCACATTCAATATTATTATAAATATAATGTAGAATATAAATAGAAGATGATCCGAATTATTGATTTGTGAGAGTTGTTTTTTCATTACACTCTGATGCGTCCAACATTTTTTGTGTGACTTGGTGCAATTATATATTCGTAGATATCTTGAATTGATAAGCATTAAGAAAGGATTAAAATTTGGCAGAAGTCCTACCTATAAAATTGGTTTGTAGTGTGAAAAATGTCAAATTTTAAGTGGATTCTATCTTTAATTAACCAACGTAAAATTTAGGTTTTTTTTTTCTTAATTATATTATCTCTGATCCTATTTATAAGAAAAATGCACTTTTTAGATACATTGAATAAATAATGTATTTGAATAATATTTTGTTTAGATGCATTATTTATTCAATATTTTAAAAATAAACTTTTTCTTATAAATGGGACCAGTGGGAGTACTAAATTATTTCCTCTTCCCAAGTCGACAGAAGATTGAGGGCATGACTTATCAAGCTTTCGAGATTCTAAAGGTTTTTTTTTTATAATTTTAATTTCATATTTTTAGTCATTTACAATATTGGTTAAGGTGGAAATTTATTGAACTTGATTGATAAGGTCGGTTTTAAATATGTGCAACTTGACTCGTTCTTTGAAATCTCAAAAAAATACGAGCTTTAAATATAAAATTCTCTCTGATTAATAGTTGGCCCTTTTATTGATTTTCAGTCTGTAATTAGTGGCTTCACCCCTTAGGATGAAAGTGATGTGTGGAGGTGGCGTGAGTCGAGTGATGAAGTTTATTTTTCGTCTTCTGCTTATTCGTCTTCTGGCCCGTGTGCTTCCTTAATTCTCAGGTCATCCAATTTTTATCGTAGTTTCAATTCTTCTGGCTATTTGGTGTACCTGAACTCCCTCTAAAGTCATAGTTTTCTCTTTATAACTCGCTCAAGATGATATCCCAATTAGAGTTAACTTACTTAAGAGGGATGCACAATTGTCCTCCACAACCATTTCTTGTCCCTTCTATTCGTTATATATTGAGTCGTCCTCCCATCTCTTTGTGACTTGTGAGATTGCAGCCTCTGTGTGTTATAGAATCTTTAAGTCTTTAGGGTGGTATTATGTCTTTCCTAGTGATACCTTGACACTTTTTCAGATGTTTATCTCTTCGTCTGATATTATTAGAACTAGAGGGAGATTGAGGATGGTTTGGAAGGCTATGGTTTGGTCTATTTGAAAATCTTATAATGATATTTTTTTTTCTTTTGGTTCTTCGGTGACATCAAAAGATGTGGAAGACATGGATAGTTTCTTGGCTTGAAACCAGTATCTTAGTAGGTATGTGGATAACACATGTACCTTTTTGGTCTGACTTGAGAACCATATCTTATTTCTAAATCAACAAGGGATGAGTGTTTCCGACTTTCATTGGATGTGTTATTGTTGCATCTTTTTTTATTTTGGTGTTTTTACAGGTGTTCTGGGATTTGAAAGCTTTAGCTGTGTCTGATGTTGATTTTTCTGTGCGTTGTGCTGTGTTTTGGGGTTTTGGTTTTAGATCCCCCTTTTTTTTTTTTAAGGCTAATGTGTTTTTAGTTGGTCGCTCTCTTTATTTTTTGGAAGTTTTGATCTCGAATTTAATACTCCTTATGCATTTCTTTTGAAGTTCTTTTTGTAGGGTAGTCGTAGTGCCTTCCTTTTCTATTTTTATATATGAATATAGTTTTCCTATAAAAAAAAGTTTATATATATATATATAGATAGATAGAGAGAGAGATATGGTTGAAGTAATGAATAATATGTGAATGTATTATATATTACTATTTGTTTTAAATTCTTTGCTAAAATATATTTATCATTTATACTATCTATGTAATATATAACTTTTACTTATTTTAATCGATATTCTTTTATTGAGACACTTGATCAATCAACTTTTTATCACTTTAATCTCTATATATGTGTTCATCTAAATCACTTACTGACTCCTAATTTATAAAATTCAACATGAGACATACACAGTATCGCTTATTACCATAATATATAAATATTATTTAAACTGTGAAAATGTTGTGACTTGCACGCGTATAATATAATTTACCGTATAGTAATAGTATTACTAGAAGTAAAACTCTGTGCTTATGAACGATCATTTCAATTACACTACATTATCTGAGAGAGAGAGAAAAAAAGAAGAAAAGAAAGAGAGATGAGAATGGGAAACACAAGCAAAACATAGTGAACATACAACACAGATTGTCGACCGACCAAGGACGACCATAAAGGCTGTTACTATCATCATCATTAAAAATGCTTACCCTAAACCTTTTCTTCTTTTCTTTTTTAAGGGTGAAGTATACTTTCAGGAAAGTCATTTTTGTACAAAATTACATTATTTACTATTCTTGTTATGCTTCAAATACTCTAGTTTATAGCTTAACTATTTCATAAAAGAATTTAATAATTACTCATGCATTGACTACTATCATTTAGTAGACATTTGTTTAGATACAGTATGTTAGAAAGATATAGGATTGCATCATGGAAAAATAAAGGAGAAGATATAGCTAATAGGGTTATGCAATGATGTAGAAACAAAAATGAGGAGTTTTAAAATTGATTTTGATGTAATTGATATTTTTAAGATATAGGTAATTAATTATTCTTTTATAATTGATTAATTGAATCTTAACTTTTAAATTTAAATTTGAGAAATTAATGATGCACTGGAAGTGTATTTTTTTTTTTTTTTTTACCTTATTAACATTTCTTTTAAGGTATTTAAATTTTACTTTTCCATTAAAATTTATTATTTAACTTACTTTGACAGTATCCAAACATAAATAATTCCATAACTAATTTTTGTTATTACATAATTAAATGCACATGAAGTTGAAATATTTACATATAGTACTCTTTGATTGATTTTGGAAGGTTTTTGTCTTAAGTCTATATTGTGCTATTTATATGAAATTTTTTAAAATGAAGTGAATTATATTATAAATAATCCTAATATTATACTTCCTCCTCCGATCCAAAATAATTATCGTATTTTAAAATTATTTGTTCTAAAATAATTGTCATTTTTAATTTGCAATTCAATTTTAAATTTTATATTTAATCTTCTAATTAATACTCTTAATTTATTATTTTCTCACTTTATATTTATGATAATTTGAATGCATCAATAATAAGTAAAGATATTTTAGAAAATATCATTTTAGTTTTTATTTATTACATTTTCTTAATTCATGAGGGAAAGAGTAATATTTAATAACCCTTTGTGTATTTTTAAAAACATAGCATTTCATCCACTCATTGAAATAAGTCTACCTTTCATTTTTATTTATATAAGCATGGTCAAAGAAATTTAATTATGTAAGAAAAATTGTGAAACTTAATTTAGTTGATGACAAAAATAAAATGATTTTTAGGTGTTATTAAAAATAATTCAAACAGTTAGAATTTAATGAATACCAATCAATACTTCAAACCTAATTTAGATTCTTTTAGCATGTACAAAATATATAACGGAGAAAATTCAGTTTGAGGTAGAGTTTCCTACTATGGATGCTAGGAATAATGAGGAAATAGTTACAGATATCTCTAAGTATCATTTGACTCATGATTAGGTAAGAATTTATTGTAGCATCGCAGAGTGACGGTTATGCTAGTCTTGGATATTATATTTTTAATGTTGTCAAAAGACTGTAAAATAAAAGAAGAAAAACCTCCAGAGAGGCATTTGAAAACATGTGGGTTCAAGGGTGGTTGAAAAATTATACTTGTAGGCTTGTTAAATTACCTAGAAAGAAAATGGTAATTGAAAACAAGTGGATTAAAGGGTTGCTTGAATTTGATCAAGGTTAATAATTAGCGTTTCAACCTGGTAGAAAGAAGTAATATTGTTGGAGGCTAAATTGACATCAACAAGGTATAAAGTCAAGGTGGAGATTATTATAATATGCCTTAAAATCTTTGTTGATGAAGAGAATGAAATCATGTTTCGAGATTGCCAAAAATCAGAAACCCGAAAAGTAATCTGGTCCAAACGATTTACTGGGATCGAGTTCGGTTACTTCGATTCTTTGATCCATTAATTAACGTTATAATATTTTATATTAATTTGGAGATCATATAAATTAATATAAAAAGATATCATAAGATATTTATAATATTCTAAAAGATATTATAAGATGTATATATATAATATTCTAAAAGATATTATAAGGTATACAATTATAATAGTCTAAGAGATATTGTAAAATATTTGGGAGATATTATAAGGATATATGTTTTGAGATATGTTTTGGACTTGTTGGATTTTAGCTATTATAAATATGTATCTCTTTTGTTATTACAATGTGACAATCTTAGAGTCGTTTACAGTAACAAGGGAGGACAAGGGCTTAAAGGCATAACATAGAGTTTTGGGTATTCTCAAGAGATAACTTAGAAAGGAAAGGATTTTGGAAACCTTTGTAGTTATCTAAGATTATTGGGAATTGGAAAACACTTGTTTACACCTTGGGTTTGAGTTATTCATATATTGAAGGTTGAAGAGGTTGGAAAACGCTTAGGTAGAAAATAGGGTAATTTTTTGCCATCTCCAAAGTTGTTATTGGGAATCTGAAGGCGAAGAATATTTTCTTGTAACTCATATATAATATCATGTAAAAAAATTCTCAGTATAGTGAATTGGGCTGCTACTCTCTCCCCTATAGTAGATCGTTTGATTGAATTGTGTAAACAATCCTTCGTCTTTTTCTCACCTTATTCTATTATATTATTTGTGTATGAATTATTATTGACGTAAACCATTTATTTTGGTTGCTTCTATTCTTTGCCTCACAAATTAATATTTAATTTTGTCGTAATTAACAATAAGATTCACAGCAAGTGGTGCAATGAGTGTGGAGCAAAGGGGTATTGCTTACAAGTGAGTACCATGGGCAGATGGGAGATCGATAAAATTTTCGATAACAACGACTTCGGGTTGTGGAAAATTAAGATGAAAGAAATTTTAATTAAAAATAAGTGTATTGATGCTTTGAAGAGTGAAGCATTGATGTCTGGAAGTCATACACACATACAGAAGACCGAGATGGTGGATAAGGCCAGAAGTGTCATTATCTTGTGCCTCGGGGATAAAGTTCTAAGAGATGTCTCTAGGGAGAAAATTGCGGTTGCTATGTGGAAAAAACTTGAATAATTGTATATGACTAAGTCTTTGGCTCACAAGTTCTATCTAAAACAACAATTCTATTCATTCCAAATGGTGGAGCATAAATTCATAGTTGAGCATCATACGAAATTTCATAAGATTATTATTCATGATCTTGATAATATTGTAATGAAGATTTATGATGATGACAAGGATTTAATCCTATTAAGTTCATTACCCAAATCTTTTGAGAACTTTAAGGATGTTGTTCTTTATGGTAAGGAATGTTCTATTACTTTGGATGAAGTCCATATGACGGTGAAATCTAAAGAACTTTCCAAGTCGAAAGATTTGAAGATAGAAGATAGTGGTGAAGGCTTAAATGTGTCAAGAGGAAGAGGTAAGCGTAAAGGGATTTTAAAATCAAAGAGGTATGACAAGTCAAATGTAATTTTTTTTAATTGTTGCAAAATCAGACACTTTAAAAGGGATTGTCCTGAGAGAAAGATCAATGTAGATTCTATTTAAGCTGCAATTACCTTGGGTGAGGAAAGTTATGAGGATGCCAATGTAATAGTAGTATCGAGTTTGGAAATTAAAAATAGTTCGGTCATTGACTCAAGTTGCTCTTATCACCTGTCTCAAAGAATAAAATTCTTTAAAACTTTGAAGATGATTTAAGGTGGATTATTTTGTCTTTGTGATAATAAGGCTTACAAGGTTCATGGTATTGGTACGGCCAGACTTTAAATGTTTGATGATCATGAATTTCTAATTCACAATGTGAAGTATGTTCTAGAACTTAAGAGAAATTTGCTATCTACAAGTATGGTTGATGATCTAGGCTAATGTACTAATGTTGAACATGGAGTGTTGAAGATTTTGCATGATGAATTAATTATTGTTAAAAGGGTCTACAATATGAGGTCTATATATTTTAGAAGGCTCAAATGTTGTTCATTCATCATTAATTAGTGGAGGGTTTCATTACATGGAAGAACTATGAGATTTGAGTTTAAGACGTTATGTATGTCTTGAGAAAGTTTCAGAGGAGTATAATGAATTTTGCATAAATCAAGGGATAAAAATGAATGTTACCGCTGAGTTTTTATTGAGTTTTTGGGGAAGATCAAGGGATAAAAATGAATGTTACCGCTGAGTTTTTGGGGAAGAGTTGAAGTTAAAACAACTTACTTGGATGATAGGGAATTTCTTCAGAGGGAGAATAGTGAAAACCAAGGGAGAAATCTGGTAAAAACTATAAGGGAGAAAATTGCGTTTGAGGTGGAGTATCCTACTATAGATTCTAGGAATAGTGAGGAAACAATTACAAATATCTACGATCATCATTTGACTCACGATAAAGTAAAGAGGATTATTGTAGCATCTCAAAGGGACGATTATGTTAGCCTTAGATATTATATTTTTAATGCAGATGAAGGACTGCAAAATAAAAGAAGAAAAACCTTCAGGGAGACATTTGAAAACAAGTGGAGTCAAGGGTGGTTGAAGAGTTATACTTGTAGACTTCTTAAATTACATAGGAAGAAAATGGTAATTGGAAACAAGTGAATACAAGTGGCGAGATCAAGATTCAAGAGTTGCCTGAATTTGATAAAGGTTAATGATTAGTGTTTCAACCTGGTAGAGAGCAACAATATTGTTGGTGATTAAATTGACATTAACATGGTTTAAAGTCAAGGTGGAGATTGTTGAAATATGCCTTAAAATCTTTGTTGGTAAAGAGAAAGAAAGCATGTTTCGAGATTGCCAAAAATTAAAAAGCTGAAAAGTAGTATGGTCCAAGCAATTTATAGGTATTGGGTTCGGTCAGTTCGGTTCATTAATCCATTCATTAATGATAGAATCTTTTATATTAATCTGGAGATCATATAAATTAATATAAAAAGATATTATAAGATATATATTTATAATATTCTAAAAGATATTATAAGATATATAATTATAATAGTCTAAGAGATATTATAAGATCACTACAACAAATAATGTATTTCATGACGAAGCTTTCACGTCAATCAGAAAAATAACAAGGTATTAAGTCTAAGCGCGCCATGTATTTTTTTTTAATTGGAAAAGTATCAACCTACCTAGGTTTTTATTAAATCTGAGGGGTAAAATTATTCTACATGCACTTCGAATCCTAACTTTTGTTGTTTATGTATTATTTTGATTATGAAATTCTGGCAACAGATACGTAATGTCAAGGTGAATGTTATAACGACAAACAAACCAAACGAAGACACAATCAATTGTTAACCCATTCAATGTGTAACTACACCTACCTACCAAGTCGTGGAGTAGTATTAATTTAGGAATAAATCAAACAGTTTATCTCCTTCACTTAAGACCTACCCAATGACACTTCAATCTAAGTCCTACATAGACCCGAGTTCCTACTCACTCCCCCTCAATCACAACAGTGATACTAACCTAATGATTAATAGAATTGTGAAGACATTCTTCAATAAACATACTTGATTTTGCTTCAAAGCTTTAATCAAGAGACACAACACTCGTGCTTCAAAGCTTTGAGTGATCAAACTACCCTTACAACCAAATCCTACTCCAAGACACTTATCAAAAGATAATTGCTTGGCTCACAAGAATTACTAGGACACAATTACAATCTGCCTTTCCTATCTCCTCCAAAAAGCGTAGGATCCAACATAAGGGTTTGTTAGATAATATAGAAGCAGTAAAGTCTTCAACTTGGGCTTCCACAATTATAGCTAGGGTTAACCAAAGTTAACCTAAGGACTTGGTCTTTACAACATAACAAATTAGGGTTAAACAAAGTTAACCTAAAGTCCACGTGAGCATATGATTGAAACATATTTCCACATCAGAACAGCTCAACAGAATCCTGAAAACTCTCAGGAAATACAAATCTGCACAACACTTTATTCAGTATAGAATGTCTTAACATTGGTCATGACATCGTACATCCTGCTCACTGATATTGCAGATTTTCAGTACAAATGATCATAGCATGAACATTATGTTATGCAACCATACTGAGCTGTACCTGTAGAACATTTCTTCTGCAGAATTTTTATCTTCAACCCAGAATGTCATGACATTAGTCAAGACATTGTCATATTCTGGTTTTACCAAAAATTAAAGCCAACATAAAAACACTTACAAACTCCCCCTTTGGCAAATTTTTGGCTAAAACAACTAAACTATTAGAGAACTAAAGCAGCATAATTAAAAACAACTAAGCTAAACTACCAACACCCACTTAAGATAAATTCAACCAATAATTTCTTCTCCCCCTTTTTAGCCATAAAGGGGCCAAAGGTACCATTACAACATCCCAGAAGTTAAGTTATAAATAGCAGAAAAAATAACAGTAATCCAAGTTAAAATAACAAGCCAAAACAAGCAAACAGAAACATAAGTTCATCAGTAACATAAAACACCAGCAACCAGCAGCAACTCTCTTCACACATTAGCATCCACAAACTCATCAGGCATTGACATCTCCTGAGGAGTTACTATCTTCAACATCATCTTCAGTGGAACTGCTTTCAGCATCATCATGCTGGTCTTCTTCAGCATCCTCATTCAGCTTCTCATCCTCAACCTCAACATCATCTCCATCCTGTTCAAGAGCAGTGATTAATTCTTCAAGAGATCTTTTTCTTGCCTCAAGCTCTTTGCAGGTTTCCTTTAACACAACAATAACATCAGCCTTCTTGGAAGCATACTTGACATTTGATGTCTCACCAGATGTCATAACAATGTCAGGAACATGTGTTCCCTGAAACAGTTTAAAGTGAAAGCCAAGAGCAGGGCCTCTTTTGCAGACAGTATCTCTTTCAACAAGGATATCAGGATATTGATTCAAAATAATACCACATATGAGGGAGGGAAAAGCTACAGGATCTTTGACAGCAAAACTTCCAGCATGCTTCATGGTTTGTTCAAAAATGTAAGTTCCATAGTCAAAATTGGCTTTTGTTCCAACAACATAGATAAATCTCCCCAATCCAGTTGAAATAGTAGATTTGTGATTGGTGGGAACCCAGTTAGCTGCTCCAATTTTGTGCAGTATGGCAAACTTCACACTAAGTTTGCTAGCAGTTAACTTCCCTTTCAAGGGCCAGTGCTTGACTTGCTGGGCAGTGATGATTTAACAAACCTGGTTGTCAGTAACCTCTAACTCAGGCTGAGCTTCATCAGGCCTCCCCAAGTATTTGTTGATCACAGATGAAGAGAAATTAACCTTCATACCTCTCACATAAACACACCTAAATTCCTCAAATTTTCCATCAGCATAATCAACAGATAAATTCACAATGAACTCTTTGACAAGAAGTTCATAGCAGCTAGAAAACTTGACAACAGTTTTCATGAGTCCAGCAATTTTTATGAGGTTCAAGACTTCCTTGCATTCAAGAGCATTGTTGTTCAGCTCTCTTTCTAAAGCTATTCTTTTCAGAAACACATATTTCCACCTGCTTGCATTCTCAGGATTGTGAAAAGAGATATTGTCAACGGAAACTTCAGGGACCTTAGCCAGTTTGCTGGTATTAGGCTTCTTCCTGAGAGGAATGTCTGGAACATTGCTCGCAACATCAAAATCAAAATCTGAACTTTCATCAGATTCAGAGGAGGCAGGGGATTTCCTCTTCTTGGAAATAGGTTTTCTCAAGGGTTTTGTGAGGCTACCAACAGCTACCTTTGCTTTCACCTTACCCTTCCCTTTGGAAGTTCTAGCTAATTGATCCTTTTCAGTACCTACTCTAGCCTTGTTCTCAGGCCCAGCCTTATCAGAAACAACTTCAACAGCCTTCTCTTTGGAGGGGATTTGAACAACACTTTGTTTTTCTTTTCTAGTCATCAGCCTTCTTGCTATGCTAGGGTAAACATTTGCAATCAAATCATTATCAGAAAATTCCTCATCAACATCAATAACAGGTGTTTCATCAGCTTTCTCAGCAGTGGTCTGATGATCATCAAGTTTTTCAGGGGATTTCTCAATGTTGTTATCATTTGTCTCAACATTCTGAGTGACATTAGGATTACTTTCTAAATTAGGGCTATCAGCTTCTTGGTTCAGGGGTACAGAGACACCAGGAACAAAATAATTATCATTAAGAATTCTAGTTACCAATCTAGCAATGGCTTGATGAACATACGCAGTACCCTCCCTATTAGTTATTTTAGGGGGAACAAATGATAAAGTTTGAGCAAATTTACCAGAGGGAGAAGCCTGTGATCTTCTTGCATGTGGTGTTCGCATCTTCTTGACCTTAGTAGGGTCAGCTGCCATTGCACAAAGAGGTGTTATCTCAAGGACCTCAGCATCCATGGGATTTACGTTTGCCCTAGGATCTGTGTCAGTGGATGAGGAGGAAGCAGTCGCCTTTGGTGAAGATGATACAAATTGTTGATACATCTTGATGAGTAGAGAGTGCAAGTGAAGGCAAGTTTGAAATTTTCTTTTGTGAGAGTGGAGAATGATACAACAAACTGTGAAGAAGAAAATATAAGTGTGTCTATTCCTCTTCTGAAAAATTTGGAAAGAAAGAGGGAAACTAAATTTTTGTCCAATCACAATAAACTTAATTAAAATATCTCTCTTAGCCCTTGTTTTAAGCAAAATTAATTGCTACAACTCTTCACATTGGCAAATACCCAGCTTGCCCCTTAAGTTTTCAAACTGACTAGCATCCAGTGCCTTGGTAAAAATATCATCCAGTTGTAGTTCAGTGGCAACATGTTCCAACTTAATTACTTTCTCCTCCACAAGATCTTTGATGAAGTGATGTCTAATGTCAATATGCTTAGTCCTGCTGTGCTGTATAGGATTCTTGGATATGTTAATAGTGTGACACCCCAAGTAAATCGATTATTAAATAATTACGATTTTTAATTATTAATTTAATTAGGAATGTAATATTTAATATTTTGGATTATTGGAAGTCAATTGAATTAAATGGAAGTGGGTTTATTGGTGGTATGATGAATAAAGTGAGGGTGTGAGGAGTAAAAGACTCTACTCACATTAATTATGTTATTTTTATTATGTTAGAATAATAAAAGAAATAAAAGAAGGAAAAGAGGAAAAAAGATCTTTTTGGAGAAAACTCACTGTACGTGGAATTGAGAAGAGGAGAAAAGGAGGAAGAAGACCTAAGGTGTCGGAATTCGAAGAACCCACAAGGTAAGGGGTGATTTCGATTGATTATGGTTTATTATCGGTTTTGATTTTAATATTATAGATCATAGCATGTTAGGAAATCTATGTTTAGGGATTTCTAAGTTTCCATGGGTGTATACCTAATGGTGTCAGATGATGTCAGATTGTGTCAGAATGTATAGATTAATGGATCTGTATGATATAGGATCATTACTGACGGATAAAACATGTTATATTGTATGTTATTGATGATGAATGAGTGAATTTATGGTGTCGGAATGTGTGGCACGTTTTGGAATAAAGAGGAAATGGTTTTGGGAAAATAATGCTGTCAAAACTAAATTTTTGGGTCTGATGGTCGTGGGAACCGGTTCCCCAGTGGGAGAACCCGGTTCCACTTTAAAATGGTGAAAATGGTATTTTTGAACTCAGGAACCGGTTCCTGTGTGGGAGGAACCGGGTTCCACGTTAATTTTCCAGAAAAATGAAATTTTTACTTCTGGGAACCGGTTCCCTACCTGGAGGAACCGGGTTCCCCATACATTTTTCCAGGGGGCGTGTATTTTTGAGTTGTGGGAACCGGTTACTCCCAGGGAGGAACCGGGTTCCACTGAAAACTTTTGAAAATTTTCCAAACTTTAAAAATTCATAACTTTCAAACCGTAAGTCCGTTTTGAGCGCCGTTTTGGACGTTGTTTCTTAAATTTAATGCTCTATCTTATAAAATGGAAAGATTTTCTAAAAGTTGAAATTATTTTGAAAAAGAGGCAAATTTCGAAACAAACAATTATTGACTGATGCACTTTGAGGTGCATGTAAACTGTGGTGATGAGTATATTGATCTTGAGTGAATGTAAAGCGTGTTATCTGTGGTTATTTGTATGCATGATGGTTGGAATATCATGTTTTGAGTTTAATTCGGTTTATGATGATTGGTGTATTCATGAATTGTATTGATATCATGTGTTTGTTGGTGTTGTATATGCCTGATGGTTGTTGACCTTAGTTGTCATTGTTGTGATATATACTGGTGATAGTCTTACCAATTGAAGGGTAAGTGTTTGGCATATTTATGCTCGGTGATGAATTATTTCATGATAGGTGATTATATCATGTTGATTGGTTTGCATGTTTATGTTGATGTTAGATGTATGCATGATTGGTTGATATATCATGTTGATTGTTGTGATTCAGTTATGTTAAATGAATGTATACATAGACTGATTAATGTTGCATGCTGGTGATGTGCGTGCATATGCATTGTTTTGGTGAAGTTAATTCCCATTGTGCGGAATTTGACTTGGATTGCCGATAACCGATACAGTGAGGATGGGTGGTTAATGGATTCGTGTCCGGGTGTTTATGGACGAATCGATGGTACTGTATCCGGTTGGTGATGGATCAGTGTTGGGTGACTTTGAGTCACGAGTCGGTACCGCATGCATTGAGTCTGCATTTTGATTGTGTGGGATAGTAACATGTTAGGATGTCTTCCAGTGTTACTATTTTCTGATTGATGATGGTTATGCATGATGATTATATGGTTGTGATTGTGTATGGAATATGAAGTCATGTTGAAATGGGTGGGTTAATATGCTTGAAATATATTGTTAATTGAGAAGCTTATAATATGCTTTAATTATGAGAAGTCTCACCCTTACCCATTTCGATTAAAGATTAGCAGCTGAGGAGTGGGTGAGGATGGCTCTAGAGCTTATCGTTTAGTACGCGAGTCAGTGTCATGCTCTGATTAGATTGTAACACTGGGGAATGTTAGATGAGGAATTAGATATTGGTTTATTAATTATTTAAAACTTTGTTGGGAATAATAATGATGGAATTATTCCGTGTTTGGTTATGATGTTTTCCGCTGTGTAAGACATGGTCTTATCTATATTGAATTATTTTGAAGGTGTTGATCCTCAGTGTAGCATGGCTACTGTTTGAATGAAGTTTTATTTTTACCTATTAGTTGTGACATCCCGTGATTACCGTGTTAAACTCTGATTAAAGATGATTTAAATGTTAATTTAATTAATATATTTCGGGGTGTTTAGATGGGGTGTTACAATAGTGGTATCAGAGCATAGTCGGTCATTGTGACCAGTGTCTTAATGTCATTACTCCTTCTATATACGACATGTGTTTGAAACACCGCTTATTTTCCCGGTTATCCGGTTGCCAGAAACTTTGCTTCTAAGATGTTCGTGTGAAGAGTTGGATCGATGTGCTATTGGTTACACGTGCGGATGTTGATTAGGCGTAGTTTTCCGAATTTTACGAATTCGAATTCATTGATGGTCGATAAGGTTCTCTTAAGTGGTGACAATTAAGTGCTTGTGTTCGCATCACGCGATGTTATGGACAATGATGTTCCATTTGAGGTGTGAGTTCCCGTTTCTATGGGAATAATAGCGACTCACCGTCGAGCAAGATGTTGGATCGGAGGTCATCCTTGGGTTGGATGTTTGAAGTTAAACCAAGCGATTATGAATCGTTATGATGAGTCGATGCATATTCTTGGCCTAGAAGATATTTGGTAATTAAGAAGGATGACTTTGAGAAGATGGTGTGGTGGGAAGGTTGTAACACTTCCATTGATTGTGGAGCTGTGAGTTACTTCTTTGTGTTCTTGAAAAGAATGATTGTGTCAATGGTTGATATAAAGTATGTAGTGGTGTGAATTGGTTATTGGAATTGTAACCGCAAGTGATCATGGAGAACGATGTGTGTTGTATGTTGAAGTTAGGATCCCAAATTTTGTATTCGAGGATGTTTTGGGATTTCTCACTCCCACAAGGTGGAAATCGACTACCTATTGCGGAATTGATTTCACATTTCTTCCGAAAACTTTAAGATTCATAACTTGAGTTTTGGATGTCCGATTTGAGTTCCGTTTGAAGCATTGGAAAGATAATGTGATGAACTTTGTTTTAAAAATGGTCCTAGCACCTGAAAGTAATTTATTTATCATGTAATGATGTTTGAGGAGAATCGAGTTGTTGTTGATGTCGTTCTTGGTACAAAACTTACATGCAAATGTCAACTTTTGAGTTAAGGGAATTGAAGAAGCTATTGGAAGATGCGCAAAATGGATTTGTAAAACCAAGTGTATTGTTTGGGAGCTCTAATTTCCTTAGTCAAGGAGGAAGGAAGTAGCGAATTGTGGATTTTGATAACCGATTTAAGTGGTGATTGAGACTAAATATCTATTTCAAATTGTTGGTGATTTGATGGATCAATTAGTTGGAAAGTATGCCTTCGGTAAAGTTGAGTTTAGATTAAACTTACCTTCGTGGTCAGGTTAAGGATGAAGATAGTTAGAGATAAGCTTCTAAAACTCGGTATAGGTATGTTGAATGTTGTGAGGTGAATTCCAACTTCGAGAGATAGTAGAATTTTGTTAAGTTTTCATGGTGTAGATTACGGTATGAGGATGTGAGCTTTCTTTATCATGTTATCTCAAGTGACGGTAATGCGGTAGACCCATCTGAGGCTGACGTAGTGTTGTAGTGGGAAGGTCCAAAATTTGTTGCGGGTATTGGAAGATTTCATGGACATAACCAGTAACAGTCGCAGTTATTTGAGACGAGGTCAAGAATGATATATTTTTAATGAATGAGATGTTGGTATTAATAAGAGTGCGACAAGTATTAGAGATGCAGCTTATGTCGATTAAGGATGGATAAGTGACGTTAGCTTCTGAGGAAAAGATAAGTGATAATTAGAGGAAAAATAAATTCGATAGGAAATGCAATTATGTTTAAGATGTCAAAATATTGACATGTGTTAAGAAAATGTTGGAAGTTTCTTTTACCGATCATATGATGAGGTGTATTACCGAGATTTCATTTGAAATAAGATTCAGATTGAGCATATATGGATCCTAGATGTTATGAGATTTAAAGGGAGACTAAGAGTTGTGAATGTCGTTAAAGTTCTCCGCATGTATAAGGACTTCAAATGGAAACAAAATGAGTTATGGTGTATTTGGTGTGTTAGCATCTCATGAAGGGGAAATACTTAACAATCGTGTGATGCTAAGTGAGTGTGAAGAAGTTGTAAACCCTAAAGGAAGATTATGGAACCATGGTGCTTGGGTGACTTCGAGCACAAGTTCTAAAGGAACGCTATTATAGTTTGGTACGGTGGTTTATACTCCATTGTGATTGCCTATCTATTGACAAATTGAGGAACCGATCACCCTTAATCTCTTGTTGATAATAGACGGATCGTGTTGGATTTAATAGACTCATCTTGCAAGCTTGATAGTGTGTGAAGTGGTTGACGTTCTAATGAGAAGATAGTAGTTCATCGTTCGCATGAAACTAAGAGGAAAAGGACTATGAAAAAGACTTGGAAATTATCTAGCGGTCGGAGACTTGAGTGTATGCAAGTTGAAGCTGGAAAGTTTAGAATGTAAGAAGTTGAACGGTGATTTTGATAGATATTAAGGAGAAAGTCTAAAGATAAAATGTGAAACTTGTAGAGGTAGTTGATGAAAATCAAATGAAGATAATGACTTAAGGTAATTAATCGTAGTCCAGAAGCATAACGTGATGCACTTTGTTATGCGAGTATGATTTTATTTTATTTTTTTGAAGTCACAAATTAAACGTTAGAAGGTGTGGAGTTTATGAAACTATTAGGAATTTCGAAATAGAATTCTTAGGTGAAGGGTTCTCTGTCTTATTGATGTTACATCCATTATAATAGATGTATTAATTTGCAAGCTCTATCGTTGGAACGTAGCCTAGTGGTACTAGCATTGTGTATAAATGTTGTGGACATTGCGGTTATGTAGAGGTTCTTATAATTGTGTTGCGTGGTGAAGTGATAAATCATGTACCCTAGAGTGAATGGGGTAAGAAGTGAAATGATGTATTCTTAACCCGCAATGGATCGTGTGGGATTCTAGTGGTTGAATAAGAAGGATATTTGTTAGTGATATTGGAAATGATGTCATGATGATAGTTGGAAGGAGGATTTCAAGAGAAGAGGAGGTGGACTAGTGCTCGATCTTCATTTTGTCGAATCCGACTAAGTCCGTTGTTGTTGTGACGCACCATTAATGGGATTAGGTGGTGTGTTTATGCAAGATAAGCGGGTTGTGGCTTATGCTTCACGACAATTGAAAGTGCATGAAAGGAGTTGTCCGACTCATGATTTAGAGTTAGCGTTGTTGTATTTGTTTTGATGTTGGGAGGCATTATTTATATGGTTCTCGGTTTGAGGTATTAGTGATCATAAGAGCCCAAGTATCTCTTTGATCGGGAAGAGTTGAAACGATTGCAGTCAAAGAGATCGCATTGGTAAAGATGGAAATGTTACATGGAACCGAGAGTCGATGAAGGACTCATATCCCCTGTTCGTCTAGGTTATGTTTTCGAGGAAAACTCTTTAGTGGGGAGAGTTGTGACACCCCAAGTAAATCGATTATTAAATAATTACGATTTTTAATTATTAATTTAATTAGGAATGTAATATTTAATATTTTGGATTATTGAAGTCAATTGAATTAAATGGAAGTGGGTTTATTGGTGGTATGATGAATAAAGTGAGGTGTGAGGAGTAAAGACTCTACTCACATTAATTATGTTATTTTTATTATGTTAGAAAATAATAAAAGAAGGAAAAGAGGAAAAAGATCTTTTGGAGAAAACTCACCGTACGTGGAATTGAGAAGAGGAGAAAAGGAGGAAGAAGACCTAATTGAAGAACCCACAAGGTAAGGGTGATTTCGATTGATTATGGTTTATTATCGGTTTTGATTTTAATATTATAGATCATAGCATGTTAGGAAATCTATGTTTAGGGATTTCTAAGTTTCCATGGGTGTATACCTAATGGTGTCAGATGATGTCGATTGTCGAATGTATAGATTAATGGATCCGTATGATATAGGATCATTACTGACGGATAAAACATGTTATATTGTATGTTATTGATGATGAATGAGTGAATTTATGGTGTCGGAATATGTGGCACGTTTTGGAATAAAGAGGAAATGGTTTTGGGAAAATAATGCTGTCAAAACTAAATTTTTGGGTCTGATGGTCGTGGGAACCGGTTCCCCAGTGGGAGAACCCAGGTTCCAGCTTTTAAAATGGTGAAAAATGATATTTTTGAACTCAGGAACCGATTCCTGTGTGGGAGGAACCGGGTTCCACGTTAATTTTCCAGAAAAATGAAATTTTTACTTCTGGGAACCGGTTCCCTACCTGGAGGAACCGGGTTCCCCATACATTTTCGTGTATTTTGAGTTGTAGGAACCTTACTCGAGGGAGGAACGGGTTCCATAGCTTTGAAAATTTTCCAAATTTTAAAATTCATAACTTTCAAACCGTAAGTTTGCGCCGTTTTGGACGTTGTTTCTTAAATTTAATGCTCTATCTTATAAAATGGAAAGATTTTCTAAAAGTTGAAATTATTTTGAAAAAGGCAAATTTGAAACAAACAATTATTGATGATGCACTTTGAGGTGCATATGTGGTGATGAGTATATTGATCTTGAGTGAATGTAAAGCGTGTTATCTGTGGTTATTTGTATGCATGATGGTTGGAATATCATGTTTTGAGTTTAATTCGGTTTATGATGATTGGTGTATTCATTTGTATTGATATCATGTGTTTGTTGGTGTTGTATATGCACGATGGTTGTTGACCTTAGTTGTCATTGTTGTGATATATCTTGGTGATAGTCTTACCAATTGAAGGGTAAGTGTTTGGCATATTATGCTCGGTGATGAATTATTTCATGATAGGTGATTATATCATGTTGATTGGTTTGCATGTTTATGTTGATGTTAGATGTATGCATGATTGGTTGATATATCATGTTGATTGTTGTGATTATTATGTTAAATGAATGTATACATAGGCGATTAATGTTGCATGGTGATGTGCGTGCATATGCATTGTTTTGGTGAAGTTAATTCCCATTGTGCGGAATTTGACTTAGATTACCGATAACCGATACCCGAGTGAGGATGGGTGGTTAGGGATTCGTGTCCGGTGTTTATGGACGAATCGATGGTCGTATCCGGTTGGTGATGGATCGTGTTGGTGACTTTGTCACGAGTCGGTACCGCATGCATTGAGTGATTGTGTGGGATAGTAACATGTTAGGATGTCTTCGGTGTTACTATTTTCGATTGATGATGGTTATGCATGATGATTATATGGTTGTGATTGTGTATGGAATATGAAGTCATGTTGAAATGGGTGGGTTAATATGCTAGAAATATATTGTTAATTGAGAAGCTTATAATATGCTTTAATTATGAGAAGTCTCACCACTTACCATTTCATTAAAGATTAGCGGTGAGGAGTGGGTGAGGATGGCTCTAGAGCTTATCGTTTCATGTCATCGATTGCAAAACAAATGTTAGATGAGGAATTAGATATTGGTTTATTAATTATTTAAAACTTTGTTGGGAATAATAATGATGGAATTATTCCGTGTTTGGTTATGATGTTTTCATGTAAGACATGGTCTTATCTATATTGAATTATTTTGAAGGTGTTGATCCTCGTGTAGCATGCTCTTTTGAATGAAGTTTTATTTTTACCTATTAGTTGTGACATCCCGTGATTACCGTGTTAAACTCGATTAAAGATGATTTAAATGTTAATTTAATTAATATATTTAGATGGGGTGTTACAAATAGCACTCGAGTTATCAATATAATGTCATGACATCTTGTGTGACATTGATCGACATCTATTTCATCCAGATCATTTGAGAACAAGCGCTACCGGTATGTATTAAACGAAAGGGACACACAATTTTGTTTCTTAACCAAGAGATTAGGTTGTTTCCCAAAAGCATCCTCAGTACTATTTACATCATCACTACCACCAATCATCACAATAACCGGACAAGATAGGATCACATCCATGAGAACAATATACCATAGTTGTAGGTACCACTCACATAATTGAATTCTTTTCACTTTATGTGACTCACTTTAGGTTCACTTTATCTTGCACATACTCAAAGGCTATGTCGGTCTGGCTATTAAGTATAGCACTTCCTATCATACAAGCTTTGATCCACACTTGTCCCACTTGTGCCTTTGGACCTTTAGATGAGTAGGAGATACACCCATTTCTTATAATCTTCATGGCATACTTGCTTTGAGATAAATTGAATCTTCTTGTGTAGTCCAAGAAAGTAGGTAAATTCCCCCATGAGACTCATTTCAAATTCAGCTTGCATCTGATCAGCAAAATGTTTAACCATTTTATCTAACATTCCTCCAAATACTATGTCATCAACATAAATTTGAGCTACCATAATTTTTCCTCTTTCTTCCTTCATAAAAAGATTTTGTCCAATCCTCATTTCCTGTATCCTTTGTCAGTAAGGAACTTTGTCAACCTTTCATACCAAGCTCTAGGAGCTTGTTTCAGACCATATAATGCCTTTTTTAATTTGTATACATGATCAGGACAGTTTGGATCCACAAACCCTTTAGGCTATTCCACGTATACTTCCTCATTTAAGTACCCGTTTAGGAAGGCACTTTTCACATCCATCTCGAACAGCTTGAACTTCAGAAGAACAACTCCCAAAAGTAGTCTGATTGATTCTAGTCTGGCTACAGGAGCAAAAGTTTCATCAAAATCAACTCCTTCAACTTGAGTGTATCCTTGTGCAACAAGCCTTGCCTTATTCGTGGTGACAATTCCTTCAGCATCAGACTTGTTCTTGTATATCCATTTTGTGCCAATGATATTTGTTCCTTCAGGTTTAGGAACTAACTCCCATACTTCATGTTGGTTGAACTGGTTCAATTCATCTTGCATGGCACCAATCCAGTATTCATCAGTCAAAGCTTCTTTAACATTCTTTGGTTCAATCTTGGACACAAAGCAAGAGTTTGAGATGATTTCTCTAGATCTTGTAGTCACTCCACTATTAAGATCTCCTATGATGATTTCTTTAGGATGATCTTTCTGAATTCTGATGGAAGGTTCTTTGTTAACTTCCTTTGATTCAGACTCAGAAAAAGTAGAATTAGAAACATCATCTTTTGTGGACACTTGTGTGGGAGTGTCAAAGAATGTCTCAACATCATATAGGACATTGGCTTCCTCATGGTGATCATCAACTGTGACATCTATTGATTCCATCATAACTTGAGTCCTAGAATTGAACACCCTATATGCTCTACTGTTGGTAGAGTATCCCAGGAATATTCCTTCATCACTCTTGGGGTCCATCTTTCTCCTGTGTTCACGATCTGTCAGAATATAACATTTGCTCCCAAAGACATGGAAGTACTTCACAATAGGCTTTCTCCCTTTCCAGATTTCATAAAGGATGGATGATGTTCCCTTTCTCAATGTGACCCTGTTGTGGACATAGCAAGCTGTATTCATAGCTTCACCCCAGAAGTGGATAGGAAGCTTCTTGGCATGTATCATTGCCCTAGCAGATTCCTATACAGTTCTGTTTTTCCTTTCCACGACTCCATTTTGCTGAGGAGTTATAGGTGAGAAGAACTCATGATTGATTCTTTCTGAAGAGCAGAACTCATCAAATCTACTATTTTCAAATTCCTTTCCATGATCACTTCTGATTCTGATAATGCAACCTTCTTTTTCTCTTTGAAGTCTTTTGCACAGTTCTTTAAAGACATCAAATACATCAGATTTTTCTCTAATGAAATTTATCCAGGTATATCTTGAAAAATCATCAACAACAACATAGGCATACCTCTTCCCACCAAGACTTTCTACCTGCATGGGACCCATCAAGTCCATGTGCAAAAGTTCTAGTACCTTGGAGGTGGTTAGATGTCTTGTCTTTGGATGTGACATTCTAGTTTGCTTCCCAACCTGACATTCACCACAGACTCTTCCTTCATCAATATGAAGCTTTGGAATCCCTCTGACAGCCTCCATGGATATGATCTTTTTCATCCCCCTGAGATGTAAATGACCAAGTTTATGGTGCCACAGTTTCACTTCCTTTTCTTCTTTGGCTATGGAGAACACAGAAGAGTAGTTGGTGTTCTCAGACTCCCATAAGTAACAGTTGTCTTTTGATCTGACTCCTCTCATTACAACTGCTTGTTCTTCATTTGTAACAAGGCATTCGGACTTGGTGAAGTTGACCTTGAATCCCAGATCACATAGTTGACTGATACTGATGAGGTTAACAGTTAAACCATTTACCAATAATACTTCATTTAGGTTTGGAATTCCAGGGCAGTCCAAGTTTCCAACACCTTTGATTTCTCCTCTAGCTCCATGTCCAAAAGTGACATAACTAGTAGTATGAGGTTTGACATCACTCAGCAGATTCTTGATTCCAGTCATGTGTTTAGAGCATCCACTATCAAAGTACCATTCTTCTTTGGCTGAAACTCTAAGGGAGGTGTGAGCTATCAAGGCTGTAGTCTTTTTCTTCCATTGTTGAGTATATGGTGTCCTGTTAGTTTTAGGCTTGACATATGGGGTCTGGTTACGATATCCATATAATCTGAAGCAAAAAGGCTTTATGTGGCCAAACCTTCCACAGTAATGACATCTCCATTTTTGATATTTTTTTCTTCATGTTTCTCTGTCCTTGATGTTGAGCCTTATGTTGTGACATCTATTTTGACATTTGTTTATAGACCTGGTTTTCTTCATGTCAACAGCAGATTTCTTTGCCTCCACAAATCCTAGACCAGACATGTTTCCTGCATTTTGTCCAGTCTGAAAAATTTCTTCCAACTTGTCAGTTCCATTTGTTAACATCTTGACAGACTTTGTCATCTGATCAAGTTTGGAATTCAACACTAGAACTTCACCTTTGAGGTGACTTATAGTTGCAATGTCTACCTTCTTCTCAGCCTCCAACTTCACTATGAGCTTCTTCTGTTTCTCATTTTGTTGACAGACTTCAACGCTCCTGATACACAACTTCTTGTAGGAGTCAACAAGTTATTCAAATGTCAACTGCTCATCACTTGAATCATTGTCAGAGTTACAAACACCAGATAGTGCAGTAACTAGTTTAGCAGATTCTTCTTCAGAGTCACTTTCTGAGTCACCATCAGACCAAGTAACAGACATTCCTTTATTTTGTTTCTTTAGAAAGGTGGGACATTCAGCTCTAATGTGTCCATATCCTTCACATCCATGGCATTAAATTCCTTTACTTTGATTTCCCTTTTCTTCAGGCTTCAGGCTTAGTTCTTCTGCTTGAATCATAGGATCTGCTACTGTCAGAGGAGATGTTCTTGACATTTGACCTTGGCTTCTGGTTCATTCTCTTGATGATTTTGTTGAACTGCCTTCCAAGCATAGCTATAGCTTCTGATAGATTCTCTTCATCATTCTCCTTGCTTTCCTCTTCAGCATTTGATACAAAGGCTATGCTCTTGTTCTTCTTGTCAACATTGTCACTGATCCCCATCTCAAATGTCTGAAGTGAACCAATGAGTTCATCTACCTTCAAACTGTAGATATCCTGAGCTTCTTCTATAGCAGTCACTTTCATTGCAAACCTTTTAGGCAAAGATCTGAGAATCTTTCTCACCAGTTTTTCTTTAGACATCTTTTCTCCCAATGCTCCTGAAGTGTTGGCAATCTCCAAGATGTTCATGTGAAACTCATGAATGGTCTCATCTTCCTTCATCCTCAAATTCTCAAATTTAGTAGTGAGCATCTGAAGTCTTGACATTTTTACCTTGGATGTACCCTCATGAGTGGTTTTGAGAGTGTCCCAAACATCCTTGGCCAGTTCACACTGATGCACAAGTCTGAAAATGTTTCTATCAATTCCATTGAACAAGGCATTCAATGCTTTAGAGTTGCCCAGAGCTAACTCTTCTTCTTCTTTGCTCCATTATTCCTCAAGTTTCAGGCTAGTAGTCTCATCTTTCTCAAGTTTGATGGGATGTTTCCATCCTCTGTCAGCAGCTCTCCAAGCTTTATTGTCCAGTAACTTCAAGAAGGCAACCATACGAGGTTTCCAGTAGTCATAGTTTGATCCATCCAGAATGGGTGGTCTGCTCCCAAATCCTCCTTCCTTGTCCATAACGCCAGGAAATAATATCCCTAGATCTCACCCAGAAAAACAGGCAGGGTGCCTGCTCTGATGCCAATTGAAATTTTGGCAACAGATACTTAATGTCAAGGTGAATGTTATGACATCGTATCTGAAAAACTGTTAACAAACCAAACAGTAATTTAAAAGACAGTAAAGAACACAATCAATTGTTAACCCAGTTCAGTGTGTAACTACACCTACATCTGGGGGCTACCAAACCGGGGAGGAAATTCACTATAAGTAGTATTAATTTAGGAATAAACCAAACAGTTTATCTCCTTCACTTAAGACCTACCCAATGACACTTCAATCTAAGTCATACTTAGACCCGAGTTCCTACTCATTCCCCCTCAATCACAACAGTGATACTAACCTAATGATTAATAGAATTGTGAAGACATTTTTCAATAAACATACTTGATTTTGCTTCAAAGTTTTAATCAAGAGACACAACACTCGTGCTTCAAAGCTTTGAGTGATCAAACTACCCTTACAACCAAATCCTACTCCAAGACACTTATCAAAAGATAACTGCTTGGCTCACAAGAATTACTAAGACACAATTACAATCTGCCTTTCCTATCTCCTCCAAAAAGCGCAGCATCCAACATAAGGGTTTGTTAGATAATATAGAAGCAGTAAAGTCTTCAACTTGGGCTTCCACAATTATAGCTAGGGTTAACCAAAGTTAACCTAAGGACTTGGTCTTTACAACATAACAAATTAGGGTTAAACAAAGTTAACCTAAATTCCACGTGAGAATATGATTCAAACATATTAATCCACATCAGAACAGCTCAACAAAATCCTGAAAACTCTAAGGAAATACAAATCTGCACAACACTTTATTCAGTACAGAATGTCTTAACATTGGTCATGACATCGTACATCCTGCTCACTGATATTGCAGATTTTCAGTACAAATGATCATAGCATGATCATTATGTTATGCAACCATACTGAGCTGTACCTGTAGAACATTTCTTCTGCAAAATTTTATCTTCAATCCAGAATGTCATGACATTAGTCAAGACATTGTCATATTCTGGTTTTACCAAAAATTAAAGCCAACATAAAAACACTTATAGATTAAAATTGTAAAATAAATTAACTAAAACCCTTCAATGTTACGATATAACTGAGGGGTCTACTAATCAGATTACACTATAAAAAGCAAACATATTTTATCCTAATCCTTGCTTATTTGTAGTCGCACCAAACTCGAAATTGCATCATTCGTTAGGATGGATTGCAAGACAGAAAAAACATTCAATGTTCTAATAAGACTAAACGTTTTTTCTACCCTTACAATCTATCTCACATAATGGCGTTGATGTAGTTGTTGGTGTTGATGTTGTTTTTGGTTTTGTTGTTGTATTTTCGCTCATTTGATAGATTGCAAGTGCAGGAAACTCATTTTCCCTTCAAGGAGACAATGAAGAAATTTAAGCTTTCTTCTATTTTTAAAAGTTACGCAAAGAAGGGAGTTTAACTAATCGAATGATGGATATCAGCGAAAATATTCATTCAAATGAGGAAATATTTGTTTTTTAACTATGTATTTTAAATTTTTGTGTAAACAATGTAAATAAAAAAAACATTTCACCTTGGTTATTTCATAAAGCCGAGGTGATAGATAATATAATATACCTCGGTTATAAGTTAAATCCAAGAGGTAAAGTAGTCAACTTTTAATATAAATAACTTAATTTATCAGATTTTACCCTAATTCTAACTTATATGTTACCGCATTAGATACATGTACTATTTACTACTGTCCATTGCCATGAAATTTTCTGAACTAAATAGCTTAAGAATAGATCTAAGAGCTGGATTGCAAGTGCAAAAAAAATAAATTTTGCACCTCGACTTTTCACAAAATCAAAGGGGATATTTTAACATTAAAGTTGATAATATTTGTCACGGCTCTTAATTAAATTCTTGTCATCTATTTAATAACTATCAACAATTAAGACACTTATTAGTGATTTATAAAAAATTGATAATAGAACGTCATACGAAACACTTGAAATTATCTTTGACTTTAAAATATCCAACAGTCTTTGTTATGAATTTTTCTCTTGTGATGGATTGTAAGAGAAAAAATTATAAAAATATGACTCAACTTATTGATATTGTAAGAATAAAATGAAAATTTAATGAAACAAAAAATAATAATTATTTTTTTTGTTTTTCCTTGTTGAATGTTAGTTGATGTTTTCAAATAGTTGTGGCATTTCCAATTTTCGAGTCCTTTGGGGTTTCTTTGGTACCGACCTCGGTCAAGCCTCCCACGTTATTCTATATTCTTGGTAGGCTACACTTTCTGCTTCCGCAAGACTGCGTAATCATTGTGTCTTGGAACACACTCCTCCTTCCACCTCTCTTGGTTTCAGTTATAGCCACCTAGGTAAGCTGCACATATTTATATTTATATTAGTCAATCATATAAATATCCTATACTAATACAGTAATACTAGGAGTAATTCTTAGTTAGAGCAATGAAGAAAACTACTCCCAATCCCATTATTATTAATAGTACAATACTACTAGTAAAATATATATGTATAATGAAATTACATTACTATAAGGCAGGGCCGTCTCAAATTTTCCAGAGACTCCGTATAACACCGAAAAAATAAATAGAGATTCTATATAATTATTATTTAACTGACAAATATTTTATGAAATTCTATTTTACTATAATTTAATATTGAAAATTTTAAGGCCATGTGCGGTAGATCACCTTGCACGCCCTCAAAGACAACCTTGTTCTAAGATGTAAAATTTAATATTATAACACATTAAATAACTTTTTATAGCATATTTACGTAACAAAATTTATTGTAGGATTGAAAGTTATCATCATATAAAATAAATAAATAAAATTTAACATCAAAACTATTAATTTTAATTTTTATCTTCAATAATTTTTTAATGATGTTAAATTTTATAGACTTTAATTCAACGATAAATGTTATTTTACGCATATGCCATAAAGAGTTATTATCAATCATTTTATCCTTACATATACGTTAATAAAAATAAAAGTTTTCTATAAAATGTCTGAGTAAATAAATAATTTATTTGGTTCATACTAAAATATTAATATAAAATTAAAAATTAAAAAATAATATTAAAATACAATAACAAGAAAGTTAAAATATAATTATACACAATTTTTTAAATTGAATAATAAAAAATATAAAATACCATAAATATTGTACGTATATTTGATACAATGCGTATTCGATATCAATACTTCATTATTTTAGAAGTTCTCATGCTTCATGTTGGGGGAGTTACTAGGAGTATTGATACATAGTGTATAAATAAGTATATTTGCAAGAGACACACCACTTATTCACCTAAAACATTAAAGTAATAGGTGAGTGGGTTCTAACACTCCCTCTCAAATGTGAGTCCACAATGCTTCCCCACTTGTACCGCCATTGACATCTTGCAACGGGACACTATTTTCTGAGCGTATTTTGATACAAATTCCTTCCGGTCCCTTTTTTGAATCAAATGCTCATGATATCATTTGTCAGGGAAATTCTGATGAGAGAGCAGTTTACACTTGAGACACACATTTATTGTGAGAGACATACCACATATCCACCTAAAACTTTTATAATGATAGGTGTGTGGGCTCTCTTTCTTATAAAGTATTCAATCTTTCCTTTTCTAATCAATGTGAGACTTCTTCCTCACACTTGATTCTCAACACCTCCCCCTCAAGTGTGAGTCACAATGCTTCACCTCATGTGGAAGCACTCTTTAGTGGAACACCTTCTACCCACCACCTTTGGGAAGTGTTTCTATACATTAAGTATGTCGATCTCTATATCGAAACCAAAAACTCATAATACCATTGTTGAGAAGTCTGAGAGAGCCGAGAGCACCAATGTGACTAATGCTCCAGGACCACAAGAGAGGAAGACACCACATATCAACCTAAAACCTTATGGTGTTAGGTAAATGAGTCATCTTTCATGATCCAACACCGGATCCATCTCCTGCTCTCCCACCAAGCAGAACCAGACTCTCATACCATTTGTTGGGGGAGTTACTATGAGAATTGATACATAGTGTAGGAAAATGCACCTCTGTGATAGACACATCACTTATCCACCTAAAATCTTAAGGTAATAGGTGAGTGAGTTCTCTCACTTATATATTATCAAGTCTCCACATTTCTATTCAGTGTGAGACTATTTTCCCACTTACTCATACTTGCATTATTATTCTAACACGCCTCCTCAAGTGTGAGTTCACAATGCTCTCCACTTGTACTGTCATTGACATCTTGCAACGGAATATCACTTACTGAGCGTATTTCGATTGAAGTTTCTTCCAGTCTCTTTCTCAAATCAAAGGCTCTGATACTATATTGGGGAGTTATTAGGAGAATTGATACATAATATATAAATAGACATCTTTTTGAGAGACATACCACTTATTTACCTAAAGCATTAAGATTTTAGGTAGACGAATAATGTATATGTTACAAGATAATTATTCCTTAACTTATCAATTAGTAACTCTCCTAACGCTTCGGTGTACGATAGACATTTACTTTTTAAAATTATACTAATTTTTTTCTTCCCCTTAATAGTATAAAAAGAAAACACAATGATAGCATTATTACAATTCAATTGCCATTTTAGGGTTTTTATTTTTATTTTTATGTAGTAGAGTATCAAGAAGGCATTATTGTCTTCGTTTTTGCGTGGACATGCAGTAATGCATAATCACTTTAAAAGATAACCGAAGCTTAAAGTTTGAGCCAAATTAATTAAAGATCATTGTAGCTTTAGCACCGTTTCAAAAATAATTGTGGCTTTTAGCATTACTATTAACAAGTCATCAGATTGTAAAAAAGAAAATTTTTTTCCGTAAAGAATGAGTCATATACTTTATTAATAAGAAAAGTTATCTTATAGAAACTAATGTAAGACACAATAAGAAAAGCTATGTTTCATAAAAATTATAGTTACTTGATAAATTAGTAAGTTAATCACTACTATAGAAAGTTCATTTAACAACATTGAAAAATATATATAATAACTTTATGTAGAGTATTGTTGTAAATATATCATTTATAATTACAGATCTGAAATTATTGTAGTATCTTAGAAAACACGCTTTATCTGATAACAATTAGTTTATTTGACCGTTGTGATAGATTTAAAGGTCTCAGTTCGATTATATGCTTTTTGAATCTTTCTCATATTTTAACCTTTATTTTAATCATCTCAGATAATTAAAAACAACATGTATTTTTTGTAAACAATGCATAAAGATCATAAAAATGTCTATAGTTTGCATCAAAAGCCAAATGTCATATTTACATCAAACACAAAATATTTTTTTAAGTCAAATGTAATATTTAAATCAAACACACAATATGTTTAAGGCAAATGTAATATTTATATCAAACAAAAAATATGTTTAAGCACATATACCTATAAATCTAAACAAAAGTACCCTTAAACACATTGTAGATATGCGCTCAATGTTTATAAAGATCTACAAAGTCCTAAATGGAAAATGGAGTTTCGTCGTTAAACATCTACATAAAAAGGAGTCAAATAGTGAATATCATGCATAATAATAATTGAATAGTCAATTTATATATAATATATGTAAACATTTTATAACATATAGACCTTATCTGATGAATCAACAATGTCGGCAAGGATAATGTTTAACATGTGTTTCATGACATAATACCCACACTCGTAACCCGTGGTTGTTTTCTCGTCTACAAATTTAAACAATAATTACATGAATATAATCAGACATGAATGCAAATGAAAGAAACAGGTAATCATACCACTTACCTTAGGCAAGAGCCACATGGGCTTTCTTCTAACATTGTGCATGATATTCACTTGCTGTACAACACTATACATTGAAAATGAATTAAATATATTATGCAATAAACTAATTATTATGTCAAAAAATATATTAATTTAAAGTCCAAAATATAAACATATATTTACCAATTAATAATATCTTTCATTTTTCTTTCGAGTTTATAATGTAAGGAACACAATGTATTTATTGTATTTCTCATAAATGATATGATGATCGATTTTCAATGACCATTGAATAAACACGAGCATATATATAATTAGTATTTTCTAAAACAAAAGTAAATATATAATAGATAAACATCAATTACAACATTACTTAGTCCTTGAGAAATGGTGTTAAGGAACATTCTTTTCCTCCCTCATTTATCTATCTTTTCATGTACTTCTTCAATGGCTTTTGTCGAATCCAAAATGGATTCAAGATTCCATAAATACACGATTTATTTAACTCTATACAAACACGGTGAATATAACTAAATGGTTAAAGAAAAGTAAAAAATTAAGGGAGGAAATACAAAAAAACAATAATGTTCTATAATGACATGCATATTCAATTATAGATTTACGTGCACCAAACTTACGTCCAACCACTTATAGCCAACGAGAAAATCCCTTACAACGTCGGGATTAGAAGAACTATATCAATGGACAATGTTCTAGCTCAAGAGATTGTGTTTCATTCATCTCCGCAACGCTAAAGTACAACATGGTGATCTCATTTGCGGTAGGATCCATTAACTCATTGCGGTTTTGTAGAGGGGGAAGGGTTGGACAATTACTTCCTTTGGTGCTAGCACGTACAACACTTCTACTTAGAAAATGATCATCACGACCATCAATGTTATTTTGATCTTCATTATTTGTACGTTGTTTGATGTTTTCATTTATTCTCTACATCATAATAAATAATCAGAACATAAAACAAAATAATTATAATATATACCATACATTTTCAATAAAACACTAGCATCTCAAATAAAGCACATACCATATATAACTCTTCTAACTTTTTCATATTAATCTTCCGTCTTTCCTCTTCTCGTCTAACATCCTTGTTTGTTCATCTAACTTCTTCTCAATATTTTCTCTTTGTGCTTAAAATTCCACACTTTCAGTGATTTTTCTTGCAGAACCAAAGTATACACCTTCTCCAACACCACCGACACGCCCAACATGCTCATATGTTCCGATAGCTTCTACTAGTATATTATGTCATGGTTTTGAAAAAAAATGTGCCTTCACGGGCCACCTCAACCAATTTATCCTACACAAAATGAGCACTTACATATATTGTTACAAAAGTATTTAAATAATAAATAACATAATAAAAACAAATCATACTTCCAATTTTCTCAGTAACAACTCTTGACGCATCTGAGGTGTACTCTCCATTTGGTCTTAGTCGAGTATTTTTCCACTTCTCATATCTTGACAGTGGAGATGGGATGCGATTATCTCCCGTTTCTTGATTTTTCTAAGCATGATTGTTTTCTCAAGTTTCTTATAACCCCCATGAGACAATCTATGGGGGAACATATTTTTTGACTTGTTTTGTATTCCTATTGCGCTTTTATCCTGTTATTCACATAGTGAAAAATATATATGATTAGTATCTATAACTCATTAGAGTAAAATTATCGGATAAATATGACTACTACTAACCTTGAATTTCTCAGAACGACGATCATTCACAAACTTTTTCCATTTCTTATTCCGTATAAACTAAATCTTTTCCATGGACGAGCAAGACGGGGCTTAGGCTTCCTAATATAGTCTAGGATATAGTAGGGATTTATGTGATCAACTCAGTGAATCAATTATTTGAATAAGGTTGAATCCTTCATAATCTCAATTTAAACAGTGAATTGTAGGGATTGAAGTGATAAGATCAGTTAATCAATTCTTTGAATAAGGCTGAATCCTTCATAATCTCAATTTAAATAATGTGAATTTGATGCATAAATAACTTGGAGTAGATTCTATTGAGCAATATATACATGTTGCACTTGCAAAATTTTAATTCAAAATAATCATTAAGATCATTATAGAGAGGTTGACCATCTTACCTCTTAAAAATATTTTAGAAAACCAAATAGCTTTTATTAGAGGCAAGAATATTTATGAATACATTGGAATTACTTTAGAAGACATTAATAAGTTGGAAAAGAAATCATTTTAAAGTAGTATGAATTTGAAGATAGACATTAGAGTAGTCTTTAATACTTTAGATTGGAAATATTCTATAAAAGTTTTTGTTCAATGGCCTTTGATCAAAAGTTTGGTAGTTGATTGTTACCATTCTACATAGCCAAACTATCAATCATGATAAATGAAAAAGCTGCATGATTTTTTTCTTGCTCTAGAAGAATCAGGCAAGAGGATCCTATGTCTTCCTTACTCTTGTGCATTACTAAAGAGGCATATAGTAGAAAATTATGTATGTTGCGGGATCAGGGTAAGTTGACATGAATATCAGTTAATAATATAATCATTGCTAGCCCCATTTTTTATATTGATGACCTTAGGGTATTTTTCAAAACTACCATGAAAATGTTGAAGTAATTAACCATTTCCTTTAGGAATATGGTTAGAATTCTGGTCAACACATCAATCCAACTAATCTAAACTTTATGGTGGAGGTGCTTTTAGATCTAGGTAGAGGCATCTTACAAATATGCTTGGATTCATTATGGGATAAAAACTATTTAACTATCTTGGATTTCCTATATTCAAAGACAAACCTAGAACTCATCATTTTTATACCATAATAGATAAAGTATTAACCAAACCACACACACACATGCGCGCGCGCACGCGCACACACACACACACACGCATATATATATATATATATATGGGTAGGGTTAAATTAGTCCAATCACTCATTCAAGACATTGTTTATTGTCTTAGGATTTATGGATGTCCAATCAATCTTCTTAATAAGCTAAAATATTACATCACAAGTTTTGTGTGGAAATGTAGCATATACAATAGAAATATGATTACTACATCTTGGAAGATGATTTTCTCACCTTTTTCTAAAGGAGACCTTGGTCTTAGAGTTATTAAGACAATAAACAAATATGTTTGTTTATCTCATTGTTGGAAGGTATTGACTATCAACAATTAATTGTTTTCTATGTCATTAGAAGATACTTCAAGCACAAAAAACCAATTATGCATCCCATTTCCTCTTCAATATGGCATGACATTAAACATTCATTTTCGTTTCTAGAGGAACATAGTAAATGAAAAGTTGGTAATGGGAAGAACATTGACTCAATGACTGACAATTGGTTGGGATAAAAAATTAAAGACTTACACTTACATTTCTAGTGGATATACAATTTATTCAAATTAATAATGTCAGTTCAATTACCCAATACATCAATTGGGAAATTTCAAATGGCTAATCCATTTTGGCTCCTCAAAATGTTGAATACATTATTAAGATTAACTTGTCATTTGACAATGTTAGTGCTAATAAACTCATTTAGACATGATCTTACAAATGGCAATCTATCTTTTTAAGATGCATGTGAGTGTATCGGGAGGGGTCACATTGACCTTTCTTGGACAAAATTTAGTGACTTGGAAGTGTTGTACCCCAATTTTTCCCCCTAAGATCCCTCTTCCTCTCATCATCACAATGCATCAAGATCACAAACAAGGTTTGGGCCTCATGGTTGTCCTATTTTAGGTTTGCCCTCAAGGGATCACCAAGCACCCTGATTGGGTACTATGCGTGTGTTTGATTTGCATTTATTTCATCTGCTAACCTCTGATTAAAATGCCAAAAATATTTGTTTTTCTTTGTATATTTTGTATTTTTGTAGGTATCAGGTCAAAACATCAGGCGAGTGTAAGTTTTTCCGGTGCTTTTTCCCAAAACTTGATTTAAAACCAATTTTTCATTAAAAAAAAGAAACAGAGTGCAATCGATTTTCACATTTGAGCAAGCGATTGCTTACTAATCAATTTCAGCAAAATTTCAAAAAATAACTTAGTGCAATCGATTTCCACTAGAGTGCAATCGATTGCACTGCACGAAATGCTAAAAAATTGGGCAATTTTCAAGTTGTGGTTTTGGATACAATTTCTTTTTTTTTCTTTTTTATTTTGATGCACTTTGATCACTAAAAATTCCACTATTTCATCATCATTAAACACTATCATACACCCTCATTTTGATGACATAATCACGATTGATTCAAATTTGGCTCCAAATCTAATTTCCAAGCCTAATTCCATACCCAAACCAAATTCCAAACCACCACTCATTCCCAAACCAAAACCTTATAAATAAAGGCCTCCTCTCATTCAAATTTCAAGATTTTGATAGCCAAACTCACTTTGCCAAAATATTTCTCTACTCTTCATTTTCTCCAATTCACCCCAATTCACTCAAAGCTCTTCCTTCTTCATAAAGATTAGTAAATTGTTCATTAGAATTTGCTAATTCTTTGAGCTAAACCCCCATCCACTCTCTTTTTCTTCATCAATTCTTTAGATCTAGGCTTGTGATTCTGATTTTTGAAGTTGAATTTAAGTAATTTGAAGTGTTACTCTTGCAAATTTTCATAAAGATCTACAAGAGGTGAGTGTTGATCTTCATCTTTTACAATGTGATCTCTTGATAATTGTTGTTGTTTGATTCATTGAGCAAACTTGTTTTTTAGTTCCATTGAAGTTAAATTCTAAAAAATTAGTTGGAATTTTCGTGCTCAATTGAATCAAGGAACACAAGGTGTTTGTGAAAAAGTTTGAACAAGAATTTGGCCTTTGGAAATGTGATTTTTCTGTCTGTAACAGTGACCAATCGATTTGCACGGGCTTCGTTTTGAAAAAAATTGAAAAAATTGTGCTGAAGCAATCGATTTGCATCCTGATGCAATCAATTACACAGAGTGCAGAAGTTTGTTTTTGACTTGTTTTGAGTAATTACTCTTCTTCTACTCCATTCTTTTGATGATTGCCTTGGATTGTAGTCTAGAACATCTAATTCCTCTTTAATCTCAATGGAATTTGGGTGTTGACGAGGTTGGAAGAATGCATCTTTGATCAAGTGGTGATTGTTTCAAAATCGATGATATACTTGACAAGTTTCATTTCCACACGTTCAACTTACGTTACGCGAGCACAATTTATCTCTCTCGACAAAGTCTTCTATCCAGTTCACACTTTCAACCTTTTAAAATACATCACTTATTTAAATTAGGCTTACTTACAATTCTGGTTCCCCTATTTTTCCCAACTCATGATATCAGTACCCTATTTTTGTTTTAAACAGTTTTGGTCCCCCATACCTATTTTTTTGCTAAAAAACAATGAGTTGGGGAAAATTGGGGGACCAAAACTGTTTAAAATGAAAAAATAGGGAGATCAAAATTATAATATAAACAAGTACAATCAGCGCTTTCTGGCAGAAAATAGGCATGAGAGGCTAAATATGTTTAAAAATAAAATAGGGGGACTGATGTCGTGAATTTGAGAAAATAACGTGACCAAAACTTTAATTAAACCTTTAAATTAATATAAACCAACTACATCCATAATTAGGACTTTATCTTGGTCAGTTACCTGGTCAATTAAGTTTAGATTTTGCTACTATTTTACCTAATCATTATATATTAAACATATATCTTTTCAAATAATTCTTCTCTTAAAGAAATAAAAATAATATGTTTCTACACACTAGTTTAAATTCATTTGTTATTTTAAACAATCTGTTGGATCAATTACGTCGATCATACTTTGAATAAAATCATTAGAAAACAACTATAAATATGTAAATAATTAAATAATATTTAATTGAAATTTAGAATAATATTTATTTATAATAAGAAATTAAATATGCCATTGAAGTTAAAATCACTGGTCATTATTAATTTTTAAATACTTACTCAAAATTATGAATGTAAATAGCATAATAAAAATAAATTATAATTTAGAATAAAATAATATTTCCTATTTTAAAATAAACTATTTTGTTCTAAAAATATTTAGACATCATAACTTATTAAAAACATAACCCAAAAGACTTCTGATAAATAGACCATTTTAAATTAGAGTAAATTAACAACATAATAATACAAAGGCTATAAATCCAAAAATAGATAATTTCAAATTTTATAAATGGCTTTAACTCATAATCAATATATTAAATATATTAATTTAACTAAGATAAAATTTATTTATAATTAATAATTTGGTTTGAAGGCCGAGTGTTTAGTCTAAACCTTCAAATATTAGACATTCGGTAAGAATAGCATTTTTTATTTTAAAATTTAGATTAACTCATTTTAACTTTAAAATCATTAAACATAATTATTTCCTTTTAAAAAAAATATAGTAGTATCAGATAATAATTATTTTTTAAAACATTATTTAAAGTATAGTTGCTAAACAAATTCACTCAGGTTGTTTGAATTTTCTTTTAATTTATTTTAGAAAAATGTCATCTCCCTAATTCTTTTTGTTTAAATTAAATTTATAATAATTTAATAAAACTAATTTGAACAAATTAATGATATAAGCTCTCATCATCAAAACAGCCGTGTGTGTGTATATATATATATATATATATATATATATATATATATATATATATATATTTCAATTATATGATCTTAACTCTTTAAAACAATAATAAATTTATTTATTTTTAAACATAATAAAATTAAATCTGAAATAAAATATTGATACCGTGGAATATAATTCTAAAATAGAACTTTATTTTTAAAATATTTCTTTTAAATTTTAAATTATTAATGATTAAATTTAAAACTGAATTAATCTGACTGAGATTTTAATAAATAGTCCTAAATAATAAATAATTTATTATTATTATTATTATTATTATTATTATTATTATTATTATTATTATTATTATTAAAAAATGCCATACATAATTATCAGTTCTACTAACTCTAACATATAGTCTTTTTAGAGTGTATAAAGTAAAAAATAGATTGTTGTGAATTAAAATATAGTTACTACCCACTAAAATGGCATAACAGGTTGTTGTTTGAAACCTTTAAAATCAAATCATCTCCATATATATTAAGTATAAATAGAATTTGATTCTAAAGTCTTCTTTTTTCTTTTTCTTTTTCAATTTTATAATTATTATCCATAGAAGAAATTTTATTTATAATACAGCTCTCACAATTTTTCAATTTAATTTAATAACAAGTAATTTAACAACAAGGTTGTGAGGAACCTAAGCATGAGCCTTTTTGTTTCTAAAAGAATTAATTCAATTTACTTAATTAAAACTGCAATAAGATTTTACAGAAAATTAGCTAACACAACTCAAAGTATTGTCAACTATGAAAACAATTTAAAATATATAATATGCATATAAATTTAAGAGTCATAAAATCTTACTGAAATTAAGTGTGGAGAATGAATTAGGGAATGGTTTCTCTCTAGAGAGTAAAGGAATATTGAGATGAAGTGGAGAGAAAATGAAGATTATGTTGAGAAGTGCTATATTTATAGCCAAGCACATGGTTATTTTCGGAATGAGTTTACACGTTTAATTACCTGCTCTTCCATTTCCAACTACTTACTAGCTAATTTGATCATCACAAGTCACTTACTTCTCAATTAATTACCTTCATCATGAAGATTCTTGAGATATGTAGATATCTTCTCCAGATAAATTTTTATCGCATTAGTGAAATTTCGATAAACATGAAAATTCTTGAGATATGTAGATATCTTCTCCAGATAAATTTTTATTGCATTAGTGAAATTTCGATGTTATGTGACACTGATAAAAATGTTCGAAATATTTTTTTGTTGATAATAAAATCTTTCTTCCGATTATTCTATATTGCAATATAGAAAAAAATTTGGTTGAAAAAATAAAATTTATTATTTTTATTAATTTAATAAAAATAATTTTGTGATTCCATCGATAAAATTTCTTTATGAATAGAAATTGTTTTAAAATTTTAAGCGGTTAAAACTACCGCTTATTAGAGAGACCGAAAATTAGTTCAGACGGAGCAATTATTTTTATTTTATAATTCTATCATAAATATTTTTGTTTTTCTATACTTAAATTTTGTTACAAAAATTGGTAGTTTCAAAAATTAAGGTGGCTAATTTTACCGAAAGCTAAAAAGACAGAAATCAAGTTTTTTAGAAATTTTCTATCATTAACCATCCTGAAATAAAATCCTAAAATATTTTTAGCATGACTCGAATTCACTTATATAAATATTATTTAATTTTATATCCGATTAAAATATATTATAGATGTACGAATATACTATAATCTTAAAATATTTATTTATTTTAAAATTACGGATCTTACAGTGTCACTTTACCCCTCGATTGAAATTCCACCTATGTGAAATGTGTAATGGTCATGGATTTGATCTCAGCGATAACTTTTTGGACTTTCTAAAGGGCAAAAAACACATTTTCTCTCTGTTTTTATTCATTTAAGTGACGCGAAATATACAATTGTGTTTATTATATTCAATGTTGATTGCTTATTTCATCAAATCCTAATTGATTTGAAAGATAATTATATGAAAAATTATGCTATATTTGAAGAACAACTTACATTGATAAATGATTTTTGAGCATCCTATAACTCATTATCCATATCTTGTTCTTTAACTGTTAGAATTCCATTCAATGTTTTGAGTTCTTTATCCAAAACTTCCTTCTCTACAAATTCATTCTTCAAAGCATAAAATTTGATGCTTTATAAAATAAACAAATATAGAAGAAGGTTGAACAAAAACTAAAAGCATTGAAATAAATTTTAACCACTAAAAATTGAGAGATTGATAATAAGTTACATAATGCTTGAAAAATATTAATCGGCGTAATATGTTTTTCAAATACAACATAAGTTTTATATTATTATTTTCAAAATCAATTTAATAAGTTATACATTCAAATAGGGGATTGTGTAACAAATAATCAACATTATATATAATAAACTCAATTGTATTTTCTGTCACTCTAATGTACTATTGGCATGTTCTATGGAACAAGATGAAAGCTGCACAAAGAATCACAAAACAATATCTCAATCTCAATCTTAAACTCAATAACAACAACTAAACAACAACATATAACTTTCAAAACTTTTTTAAGTAGAACAACTAATCAACAACAACATCAACAACTCCAAAGCAACAAGATATAAAATTCAATTTCAGTCTAAACAACAATAACATTAAACAATAACAAAAAAAAAATCACAAGAGAACTACAACAACAACAAATACTCAATAGTATAAAAAGGTTAATTTGCACCTATCTTTATTAAATTTACACCCATTAAATTTAATAAAAATCAGGTGTATATTCATCAAGTGAGAAATGTCTAACGCATTTACACCTGTTTAAAAATGAGTGTAAATACGTTCTACGTTACACCCTTTTTAAATAAAAATCGTGTGTAAATATGTCCTTGTTTACACCTATTATAATAAAAATTAGGTGTAAATACATTCATAGTTACACCCTATTTTAATAAAAAATCGAGTGTAAATCCATGCTAATTTACACCTTTTTTTAAATAAAAATCGGCTATAAATACACTTTTTTAAATATAATTTACACCTTTTATTAATAAACAAATTATATTATATTTAATTTCATTTACGCCCTATTTTGTATGCTACATTACACCCTATTTTAGTTATCATGTTTCTTTCATATTCCATGTACTATGAAGTCATAATATATCAAATAGTATTAAAGACATGCACATAAAAATAGTACTAAGTCATAATATTTTTCATATTCACAAAAAGTATACAAAATCATATTTTTGTACTAAGAAGTCATAATATTAAAGTCATAATATAATTCAGAAAACATAGAAAAGTGGGATTTTGTTTAGCTAATAAGCTTGAATGTCACGTTTCCACCACATCAGCATAACCTGCAAATTCAAAAAATAAATCAGTACAAACACAATAAAATTTCACTTCTTTCCACTATATAATTTCTGCTCCACTACCTTGTACTATCTCAATCCTTCCTCCCCAAGTTTCAATCCATTCTTATCCTCAAATTCACAGCTCAACCCTAAAATAAGTGATTTTCCAATGCCTTTTCTACCGTCACTCTTCCGCTGCTACATAACATACTCACCACCAATTAACCAAGGACAATACCCAAAACCTCTTCTACTTCCTCCTACTACCAAACATCCACCGAGTAACCCTCGACCTTCATACACTAGCCCAACCATCATCATCCTCAAACATTCACAGAATACCACTCAAATCATTGCAACCTAATTCTTCCACCTCAAATCCCTTATTCACCATCTCAAATCAAGTCTTCATAAAATCACAGAAAACATTATACATCACCATAAACCTTTACCTTCATCCATTAAACCACTCAAATTCTAAAACCGTAAAACAACAATACTCTTAAAAACTCCCACTCGTCTTTCTCACAAGCTAGAAACAAAACCAACAAATCCGAACGAGACTCAGAAAGCAGAGGAAACATCAGATTCGCAGATAACAGAAACAGAAGAAGAAAGAGTAGAAGAAGAAAAAGTTTCAGAACCTACCTTTATCCTCGTTGGAACCGCCGCGAGAACTCCACCTCCACCATTAAAGCCTTCGTCTGAGCTCAAACATCGCCGCCGTTTCCGTCGAAGGTTGTTATTGGTGTACACAGGATACCACTCATTCTTATTGTCATCCACGTCTAGGGTTCGTCTCATCTCATTAGGGTATCTGGCAGATTTTTTTTCTTTTATTTGTTGGCCATTTGGGCCTTAAAAGCCCAGTCCATTTTTTCCCCTTCACACCACCCTGTCTTGTTGTTTACAAGTCCGTTTCTAATCTTTTTTTTTATTATTTATTTTCTTTTATATTTTTATCTTTATTATTGCTTTAGCATACTAATAATATAAAAATGAATTTGTAGTTAGATAATTATTTATGTTAGAATATTTTTGTTTAATAAGATTAACTAATTAATTAATTAGTTTTGTTAAATAAGATTATTTTTAATTTAAATAATTATTTATTCAATTGGGTTGTATTGTGTGATTTAATTTTGGAACTTTGGTTGAACTTGTGATTATTCATCCCCATTTGTAAATATGTATTCCCATCCCCATGAGATGTAATAGTTTAGTAATTATTTTATTGCTTTATTATTTAATCATTCATCACAATGCACAAACCAAATATTTTCAAACTAATACTCGATTGCGAGCCGTTTTCATACCTTGAGTTGACAAAGCTTTGAAGCGTCACAACGACTACATTTGTGCACACACCACGCTTGCTCTTGGGCTTACAACGGGGCTTTAATTGGTTAGTTAAACATAATTTAATTATCTAATTAGGTTATTTAAAATTGGTTAGTCCATCTAATCAATTTTATTAACCTAACTACTTGATTAAATTTCGTTTAATTAATCGATTAAATTTATTTTGCGCATACACTTACACAATATAAAATTATCTTATCATTTTTGCAAGCCACCTTGTATGGGATTTTAATTCATTTACTCGCTTTATTTCATGCTTGTATATAATTGTTCGCAATCGCTCATTTCCATTATCGCGCTTTGGTCCACATACCAATTTCTCATCCAAAGGGCCTCATGATAGAGAGTAGACACTTGTCTATTCTCTCGAGATTAATCAAGCCTTCTTGGTTAATCATACCCTAAATCTCCTTTTCTCATCATTCAAGATCTTTCATAATAAATGTTCAAATCTCGATCCAACGTCGAGTTTTTCTTTTTAAAATAATTTTCATAAATAAATTTTCTACTTCCCTCTTCCCAAGCGTAAGGTAGTCAGTCCTGTTTCGACCCTCGATCGTACGCTTGGTTTCTTTAATTGAATCTAATTAAGCGATTTTTTTTTCGCATCACCTTTTCTGAATAAAACTTTTTTGGGTAGAAAAAGATGATCAGGATGGTTCTGTCCCTTCATCCGAGTACTTGGGGCGTTAGCCGTTGAACGCTTATGGTACGATGTTTGTCTCCCACGTTAAAATCAATTCAAACTCATCAAACCTTGCCCACGTGCAAGTCATTTTTCAAATATCGCTCACATGCGATCCTCATCGCTCACATGCGAATTGCACTAGTAATGTCTTATTGTCCATGTACGATTAAGCTCCTATTTCAAAAATAAAATCAAACAATCAACAGATGTTCTCGCAATCGAGAACTACGTAAGCTCTGACTTTTCCATCGCACTTGGGGAATATGTAGGCACGAGATTCTAACATCTTGACGAGCACACTTTCAAAAAATTAAAACATGTCTCCTTACTTTTCTCTTTTATCGCATAATAAATAGAAGATTGAAAATTTACTTTTTAAACACACTTAAAACTAAATGGGTCCCATCGAGTACAATGGATGTGATGGATGCTAATACCTTCCCTTTGCATAACCGACTCCCGAACCTGCGTCTCTTGGTCTCGATGACAACTTCATATTTCATTTCTTGGGTTTTATATATATTTTCCCTTTCCTCTTTAGGAATAAATAAAGTTAGATGGAGACTTTAATGTTTTGTAATCGAATTAAAGTAAAAAATTTCGATTAGCGTCAACAGTATATAAGCAGAATACAACAAATGTGATTGCACGCATTTGGAAACAATTTCACTATTTCATTGTACAGAGCCAACAAAACATGGATAAAAACCAAACGTTATTTGTTACTTGTTATTATCCTCCAAAAACCCTTCTTTGTGATCATAACGAGTGGCATAAACATCATCAACTTCATTTTCATCATTAGATGAAGGACTTCATGTTGAAAAAGAAGTATCATGATCACTTTCTAGAGTTGAATCTTCATTTCCATCACTATAATTCAATTTTCTTTGGAGGACAACAACCAACTATTCTATAAGGGATCCTTTACATAAAATACTTGTATTTCTTGAGTTACCATGATGATAGGTTCTTCCTTATATCCTACCTTATCCAAGTCCACCAATGTAAATCCTAATTAATTCATTTGTACACCATTATTACTATTAATCCACTTACATTTGAAAATAGGAACTTTAAACTTCACATAATTGAGCACTCATATCTCTTATATAACACCAAAGTAAGCTATGGATGCCAATATGTGATTTTTATCCTTTGAACTAGAGAAGTGCATTGAAGAAGCATTTCCCATAACCCCACTATTTTACATGGTACTCTTACCATCCTACGATTTTGTACAAAAGGAAAATTCATTTATATCGTACCAACCCCAACATAAGACATTAAAGCGAGGCTCATAAGCTAGATACTTCAATGGATCTGAAGCATTATTATCATTCATAATCTTGGTTTTAAACCCTCTTGAGAACGATCAATTATACTCTTTCAACACCCTTTTTTTTCTTACATTTGAGGGTTTTTAGTTTTGACAATGGTTTTATGTGTACTCAAGTATGGCCTAACCACATCAATATTATTTAATAAATACAAATGTGATTGAAAAACTTCCCCTTCACCCATATTCTTAACCTTTAGACATGTACCCTTACCATCACATCTTCTGGCATGACGAGACTTGGGTAGTCCTACAGGTTTTACATGTGACAAATACTTTGTACAAAACTCAACAACTTCTTCTGTTATATACCTTTCAACTATAGATACCCCAGGATGATAATGGTTCTTCACACAGTCTTTCAACATCTTCATGTATCACTCAAAAGGATACATCCATCTTAAATAAATATGGCCATACACTTTAATCTTTATAACTAGATAGACTATTAAGTGAACATGATGTCAAAAAATGAAGTAGGAAAAAACATCTCCAAGTGAAACAAAGTAATGATAGACTCATTTTCCATCTCATCCAATTTACTAGTGTTAATCACTTTGTTACATATATCATTAAAGAAAAAGAACAATCTGATTATGGAATGTCGAACATTTTTGGGCAATATGCCACAAATGGCCACAGGTGGTAGTTGTTACATAAAAAATACAATCATGATATTTCAAGCCAATTAGTTTAAGGAGTAGCCATTTGGTACTTTCACACCATGTAGGCACTCACAAAATCTTTATTTCCCTTCTTTTGACAATGTATGGCATGCCGATGGTAAATACATTTTGGTACCTCTTGGTTGTGGAACTAACTCTTGTCTAACTTTCATATTAACCATATCTAAACGAGAGTTTAAACCATCCTTTGTTTTACCTTGAATGTTGAGAAGTGTTCTGATTACACTATCACATGCATTTTTCTCCATATGCATTACATCAAAACAATGTTTTACATCAAGACTAGACCAACATGGAAAGTCAAATAACACTGACCTCTTCTTCCATATATTATTATTTTTAACATTTTTTTTCAAAACTAACACTTATGTTCGTCACCCGATGATAGACTTCTTCTTTGGTTAAAACATTTGGTGCAACTTTATACTCTTGATATCCATTAAAATCCTTTTTCAATCTTCGATATGGGTGGTTACATTTAAGAAATCTTCAATGTCCAAGATAAATAGTCTTTTCCCTTATCCAATTGATTGTAGCAAGTATCCTTTTCACATATAGGACATGCTTTATGCCCCTTAACTATATAACCAGACAAGTTACCGTAAGCTGGAAAGTCATTGATGGTGAAATATAGCTTGGCACCCAATTTGAAAGCTTTGTTTGAAAAACTATCAAACACATCAATTCCTTCATCCCGCAACTTTTTTAAGTCATCGATTAAGGGACTTAGATAGACATCTATGTCATTTCTATGTTGTTTTGGTCCCGAAATCATCATGGATAACATAACATGTTTCCTTTTCATGCACATTCAAGGAGATAAGTCTTAAATAATAAAGAGAATAGGCCATGAACTATGTTTACTACTTAAACTACCATATGAATTCATTCCATTTGTAGAAAGTCCAAGCCTAAGGTTTCTTGGTTCATTGCCAAAGTTGGTAAATAAGGTATCAACCTTCTTCCATTGCAAAGAATCGGCCAAATGCCGATTTTTTCCATCTCACTTCCTCTCTTCTGCATGCCATCTAATAATATTTTCATAATTTAAATTCACAAACCATCGCTTAAACCTCAGAATAATTGGACGGTACCATAACACCTTTGCTGGAGGACCCTTTGTGGTTACATCTCAATCTTCATTATCACCCTTCTGCTTATTTCGTGATGTCATACATTTGAGACACTTTTCTTTCTCTTCATTATCTTTCCATTACAATATGAAATCATTGGGGCATGCATGTATTTTCTTATACTCTACACCCATTGGACATAATATCTTTTTTGCTTCATACACACGGTTAAACAATGTGTTTTAATTTGGAAGAATTTCCTTCAATAACTCTAGAAATTGTGTGAAGCTTTTATCGGTCCAAATATTAATTTCCTTCAAATTGAATAATCTTAGCACGATCGAAAATCGTGTGAAGCTTTTACATTTTGGATACAAAGGCACTTTGTTATCATTGCAAAGAGTATCATGTTTGTGCGCTCTTTGAAAAGAGTCATGTCTAATATCAATAATCATTTCTTATAGACGATCAGTCACTTTTATATCAAACTCTTCTCTTAGGGAGGCCTTTGGCACATCAGATAATTCACCGTGCCATATCCACTTTGTATAATTTTGACAAATCCCATCAACTATTAGATGATCCCATACGATGTTAGCATCTAAAGGTGCAATATTCATTCACTTAGCACAAGGAAAATGGAATCATCCATTACTTTTGGGAAAATTAGTTTGGGAAAATGTCAAAAACTCTATACCTCTTTTTTTATATTCTTCACTTGAGCGCTTTTTTGCATCCAACTACGATCCATAACTATGAATAGAAGAGAAATAATAGTAAGAAAGTGAGAGATAGATAGATAGAGATAGATATAGATAGATGAAGAGAATAACATGTAGTAAATGTGTGTTTTTAAACCTTGTAATCAGTCAAAACAATAACTATGCCACTACAATATCTCATTATGGTCTACCATATGGGTCTGTACCACTCATAAGTGCCTAATATGGTTACTAGTTCTTTTGGCCAATATAAAGCCAAAGACTACAAAATTGGAATTAACCAAGCAAAGTTCACTGATGCCACCATTAAAGTACACTTGTCACACCTATCAATTTGTTATTATGACAGCTACTTATGGTGCAATTTGGAAAAAGGTAAAAAATACTTCTTAAACTAAAAAAAGTCAAATTTGTTTAATTATAAAACTCAAAGTTGTATGATTTGAATATGTAAAATCAAAGGTACAATTTTAATGCATTTTATGTTCATGTTATTTCCACTCTCCAAACTTACTACTAGCTTACCTAAGCCACTACCGCCAATAGCAACTGCTATTTCTCCGAAATTATGATTGACATACATGTTGGAAGGAATGTCTTGTCATGAAGTTTTCTAACATGTCATATAAAGATGTCCCAACTTAGTGATAGGACATCGTGTGTCTGCAACATCTATCAATTATGTTTCAGCTAGTTTTTTGGTTACTGAATATTCAGGGAATATTTAGTTATCCTATGTGGCATCCAAGATTGACAAGACAGAATATTTTGTGTTGGTTTTTGAAGATTTACATGGTTTCTAAATTTGAAGCATTTTATGAAACTAATGATTGAAGACTAAATATCATGGAGAATGATCTTCACACATTGTGAAACCTTTTTGTTGCAATTTTTGAAGCCTAAACTAGTCTAGTTGTATGGTATGAATAGACTATTGTATACCTAGTTTTAGGTGGAACTTACATGTGTATTATGTTAGGGTTTTCAAATCCTTATTGTTAGGTTGTAAGTTTGGTGTCATATGTTCATAAGCTTTTAAGCACTGAACATATGTGTGTCAATTCTCATAAGTTATGAAGCATTGAGTTTTGTGTGTCTTGGAAGAGTGACTTCTGATTTTTGTGTTCTCTATTGTGTTAGAGTTGCTCCAATCACTGGGTGTGCTTGAAGAGGGATTTTAGGAGGGCACATACCTAGGTGTGCCTTAGATAGAAGTTAGCAAAGAGATAGTGATTAAGTCGTGGTGAAGGGATGTTTCTTTGTAAGGTCAAATTGATACTATCTAGTTGATTTAAATCACGCCTTGGTATCCCCCATAATAGGAGTTGTTGTCTCCAAACTGGGTAATCATATCCTGTGTTATTTACTTTCAAAATTGATTTATTTGCCTATACATATTGCTTTTGTGTGTGAAGTCGGATCCGCTGTCACAACATCTTTTAGGACAGCCAGAATCTGACAGCCAGAATTTCAGTAACAGACGGCAAAACCACACAATTGATTTGGAATAATCTTGTACTGGTATTGGAAAACAAAAGTTTTGAATATACCTTTGTGAGTAAACAATAATAAACTTCATTGGACACTAATTCAAATCCAACAACAATCTGAATAAGACGTAAAAACTTCGTTAGCAATATGAACTAATTTCTAAACCAATAGTATAAAGTGAATATCGTTTAGGTGAAATTCAATGATAGAGAAGTTGAGGGTTTCCGAGCAAAGAGGGTTTAGGTGAAATACGATAATAGAGAAGTTAAAGGTTTAAGAGCGAAGAAGGTTTAGGTGAACTGCGATGATAAAGTTGAAAAGTTGAGGAGTTTAGACTATTTTACTCTTGTGATAAATTTAGAACCATTAATATTCATCTACTAAATTATTAATTTGTTAATAATATTTAAATTGTTTGTTTATATGTTAATATGGTACACAAATTAAATATTTTCAGTTATAAAATTAAATATACTTTTTAGTTTATAATAATTTACACCTGTTTTTTAGTTTAAAGAGAGTGGTTAAGATTTGATTATAATAAATTTTTTAATTTAAACCCATTTTTAGAAAATAGGATGTACATTGTCACTTGATAATACTTAAAATGACACTTTATTTACAAAATTGTCATTGTGTCTTTCATTTCACATGATTTTTTATATTTAAAGGGAGTAATTGAAATTTGATTATAATAATATTTTTAATTTAAACTCATTTTTAGAAAATAGGGTCTATATTGTCACCTGATAATACTTAAAATGATACTTTATTTGCAAAATTTTCACCGCGTTTCTCATTTATACTCATTTTTAGTATATTGGGTGAAAATTTTAAAATTATATAGTTCTTTTTGCACTAGTGACTAATACAAAAAAACTCTTTTTACCTCAGTTGAAAAAGGGGTTTTACCTCAGTTTCATAGGCGAGGTAATGAAGGGCGTTAGGAAAACTTACCACTTTTCCCCGTGGGTAAAGTTTCACCGAGGGAAAATGTGTAATTGGTCATGGGTTGGATCCCCAACAAAACATTTTTTTCGATTTCAAAGCATGCCACGTTACCTCTTGATCGAAAAGATAGACATTACAATTTTGTGGTGAACTTAGGTCTTCAATTGCTCCCGCTCATGAAAATTCTTTGTTTTCCAAAAATTGCATAGACTTTAATCTTCAATCTTCTCGATTCTTCGTTCGCGAAAAGGTCTTTTTTTCATCATAGAAACTGTCTCAAATAGTGTAAAACCCATGGTTTGGATCCGAAATGTCAAAAACACCCTTTCGAGTCCCGAGTAGTGGAAAAATCACAAAACATAAAAAATGAGCATCTTGGACCACACGGCCCGTGTCAACTGACATGGGTGGCCTTGTTGGCTCCCTTGAAGCTTCACAAATTTTGTCTTTTAAAATGGCTGACACAACCTGTGTCAGGTGATACGGGTGGCCGTGTTAGGTGACACGGGTGGCTGTATCAGACCCCCTGAAACTTCCATATTCCACTCGTGAAATTTCCGATTCCTTAATTTCTTCGCACCAAATACCTTGGATCCTTCACCTGTACCTGGTACAGTCACAACAAGCATCCAACGCATAACACGCACAAATACTTGAAATAACTAGAAATTATAAAATACTAAAGACATTAAATAAACATAAAACCGACTCAAATGGAAACAAAATACGAAGCAAAATGGTGCAGACTACTTGGATTGTAGTCGGACAAGTAACATAAATATATTGAAAATGGTGACTGATCACAACCCCAGACTTATCTCATTGCTTGTCCTCAAGAAATTTTCTGGACACAAATAATCAGACACCCCTAAAGTATCAACTTACCACAATACTGCCAAGATCCTTCGCAAATTTCTTTCGCTTTCCTTCTCATGTTTTCCGCTTCCTCGACTCAAGTGTTCTATCACACTTCCACCTCAAAGCACTACTTCACCTGTTGGCTTATAACACACTCTCACCAAGTCTCTTAGGGTTAAAGTGTTTCACTCACAATTCAAAGCATGCAATATCAACTCTTAAGTTTGAATAAAATCAAAAATCATTTCAGATACATATTCCACACACTTTTCGAGGTCTTTGGGTTGTAACGGGGCTTAGGGTACGGTGGGATAAACAAGAAAAATGGGGAAAATAAAGGTTTTTTTGGCTAAGCTCTGTGTTATTATCCTTTCATTGTGTTACTCTTTTTTTATTTTTCGTTATCTATCACATGGAACTGCTTAGACTCCTTTTTAAGGTTGACTTCTCGGTTTCGACTCAACTATTTATTTGAGTTTTGGATCTTTGTTTTCTAAATCGAGTCTTATCATTAGGTAAGTTCACTTTTCTTTCTTTTCTTCTTTTTTATTTAACTTTAATTTTTTTTCCGATACAAGCTCAACTAAATTAACGAAGGATAAACATACAAACAAGATGACTAGAAAGGTTAAAGGGTAAAAAGAAACAATGTGCCTCATCGTGTGTCATTATGTAGTGATATTCAAATAGATTGTATGAAAAATCAAAGTGATAGAGACATACCTGACGAAGTACTCATGATGACAAATATGTGTTTGGATTTTTATGCTCTCACAATGTAGGGTAAAGATGACAGCTTCCATAATGCCTCTAGTGTGATGCAACTTTCCACTCAACTCCGGGTATGCAGGATTCCTTGAACGGTTGGCTCTTGACACTTGCGTATGATCATTTTTTCATTGGTATCAACTTTTGGGAGTCTTCGAATATCACACAATAGTAAGTGGAGTGATATCTTCATCCATTATCACTAATGTATGCTTTTCTTATCCTGACAACAATTCCACGATCCTGCACTACATGACACAACAAAACCACAACGATAACAACACAAAAAGGAATAAAAATGAAATCAAAACTAATCAAAAGCAATAACAAAAAAATAAAAGAAATAAACCCCCACACTTAAACCAAAATGTGACCTTACTATTTTAGTACAAGATAGAGAGAGGGACTCAAAGCGCCTCACTGCGGAGGAGGTGGATAATGCTACATCAACTGCTGCATCATAACATGCACCTGATCCAAAACATTCACTTGTCGGGTTTGTTATTCTCATTTCCTAGATTTCTCTAAATGGAGGCCACTTATCTCCATTTACACCAATGCCCATTGGTCAGGGGAAAAAGACGAAGACCCGTCACCCTGTTGGGTGGAGTCTTGATGGGGAGGTACAAACTATTCTTGAACGGGAACATCCTCGTTCATAGCATTACGTATAAAAACATGCTTAACATGATCTCCACCATCTTCTGTAGGGTCGACAATCTCATATATCCAGTTAGCACGATCAAATATGCCAATTTTATCAAGGTTAGGTAAAGCAATGATAAATCTACCATGAATCATCACTCTGTAATATTCTCAAAATACATAAATCATCCCTTGTTGAATAAGGGCAGCCGTATCAATTTTAGTCTTACCTCCCACAAAAGTTTCCTCATACAAAAGCCTACCATAACCAAAATGGTCAGCTATCTAGGTAATCATACCCCCACTGAAATATCACTTGAGTTAGTGTGGCCAACTCGCCCCAAATAATCTGCCGCAATGGCGACCATATTAATTTTCCTCTGCTGGGCCAAAAAATATAAGAATAACAAATCCCTCTGAATTGCCACCCCATTGCTGTCACCTCGTCCAAATAAGGTCAAAGTTATGCCCTTTTAGGCGTATCTGAAACATGGGTTTTTAATGCCCGTGCTTTTTCCCCTTTTGCGACATAATTAATTTTACCTGTAATTGCGGTCCAAAAATCTTTGGGGACAAAAGTATTCGGAACTGCGTCGGGTCCAACAGGTTGGAGTTAAAGGATGCCCTCTAACTCTACAATAAACAACTCATGATCTGTATTAAACAGGAGGAAAGTGAGATTACTGTAGTATTCTCGTGCAAAATCAGTCCATATGTGTTCGATCTTAAATTCAATTGTGCTCAAAATCTCAAGAGTAATGTGTTCAAAAGGCAGCGCCTCAAATTGCAAAAATTCCAACACATCCAATGTGTAAAACATCCTATGAATTTCTATTTTTAAACCTAAATCAAAATCATCCAGAGTGTAATCAAAGATTTACCTTGTCAGCATAATCTTACGCTTCACAAGAACGGAATACCACAGTTCGTGCTCTGGGGTGTCAAACACTATGTCATGTGGATTAGGAGCACAACTAGACCTCCTCCATGAGAGTGATGTCTCACCTACTTGCTGTTTCCCTGTAGCAACTCTCTTTGGGGGAATTTTCGTAACTACACAGAGGAGAGAAAAACACATAAATTTGAAATGTGAAATTAGTGAAAACAAACCCCAGAACTTTGTAGAGGATGGAAAATAGAGAAGGTTTTGTGAAGGAAGTTTTGGAATTGGGGTGTGGATGAAGGGAAAGGTGGGAGCTTTTTGTTTGGAATTTAATGGAGTTTTAGATTTTGTTAGAAGAAAGAGAGGTACGAGATAAAAAAATAGCTATACAAAACTGAATAATGAGTGAGATGGAGGGAAAAAGTTTGTTAATGAGATATGGGGACCCTAAAAGGAAAAACAACAAAAATTAAAGTTCGAATTTCGCAACCCTAACACGGGCCGTGTCGGCCTACATGGTCGGCCATGTTAGGGATCTGTAATCCAATTAAATCAATTGTTTTTAACTTTATTTCCAAGAAGTATTATGGAAAAGGAAATATAAGGGATACATTATGAGCATGTCAAACATTGTCTCAAAACTTAAGGAACTAAAGCTTGAGTTGTGAAAAGACTTGCTAATTCATTTAGTATTACTTTATCTTCCTTCATGATTTAGTCAGTTTAAGATATCTTATAACTGCCATAAGGAGAAATGGCCTCCTAAAGAGATCATTTCATTTTGTGTGCAAGAAGAGGAAAATATGAAACAAGATAAGACTGAAAGTGCTCATTTTGTTAGCACCTCTAAAGACAAGAGCAAAAGAAAGAAAACTTATGAGCCTGCGAATGAAGCTGCAATTATTCCAACACAAAAGAAGCAAAAACATGATGATAATTGTTTCTTTTGTAAATCGTCTGGACATGTGAAGAAGAAATGTCCTAAATATCACGCTTGATGTGAAAAGAAAGGTACATTTCTTACTTTGGTATGTTCTAATGTCAATTTAGCTTCATTACCTAGAAACACTGGGTAGTTAGACTTAGGTGCAAATATTAAAATCAGTATTTCAATACAAGATTGCCTGAACTACCAGAAGCCAAATGATGTTGAAAGATACATCTATGTTGGAGATGGCAAGTTAGTGAAGGTGGAAGTTGTATGGAATTTTATATTATTATTATGTACTAGATTTTTATTTGGATTTAAAAGATATTTTTGTTGTGTTGTCCTTTAGACAGAATTTAATTACAGTTTCTTATTTGGACAAATCGGGTTATTTGTGTTCATTTGAGAATAATATGTTTAAAGTTGTCTTTTAATTTAAATATTGTTAGAACTTGTTCACTTATGATTCATGATAATCTATATTTGATTGAGACAATAGCTTCATGTGGCAAATTCTTGAATAGCTGAGGCAAGGCCTTATAAACCAAATGAAAATAAATTGGACTCCGGAACAGTGAACAACTACTTTATTGGTTATTTTGAAAGATCTAAGGGCTACAAGTTTTATGATCCCAAATTAAATTAAATTTTAAGAGACATGAACAACAACATTCTTTGAGGATTGTGATGATTGGTTTTTTCATCGGTTGTTTTAAAACATTGAAGTCGCTATCTAATTTTATTTGTTCTTAAAAGAACGGGAAAACATAGATAAAACCCACGAATGAAAATGTGAAATGAAATGGTCTTTGAGACCAAGAGATGCGGGTTCGGGAGTCGGTTATGCAAGGGGAAGATATTAGCACCCCTCACATCCATCGTACTCGATGGGACCCGCTTTGTCCGTGCGTGTTTGAGTGTGTTTATTGCTTTGTAAGGATAGAAGAAAGAGATTTGACTTTTTATTATTTTGAGTTTGCCGCGGTTTCAAAACCTTGTGCCTACGTATTCCCTCGTGCATTGGAAAAGTCTAAACTCTGTAGTTCTTCTTAAAAAGGTTTAAGCTGGTTGTGTTGATTTTATAAGAAAAATTATGCATTAGACATTTCAAATGCTTGAACTTCGACTTGTTTAGTTTGTTTGAAAATCTAAGTCTGTGTTCGTATTTGAAATGACTATTGCACACCCTTTGTAAGAAAAGAGTTTGATGATCGCATATGAGCAAAAAATAGTTGAGTGAGTTGAATTGATTTTAATGGAGGTGAAAAGTACCAAGCAATAGGACTAGAATCCTACGATTCAAATACTAGAAACCAGAGGAGCTCAATGCTCAACGAGTTGTCTATCATCCCAAAAGTTTTCTTATGAAAGAGAGTGAAGTGAAACAAAGTTCACGTTATTAAGAGCCTCTAAACAATTGGACTAGCATCCAACGATTTAAAAACTTGGATTTCATTTTGCACAAGTTTTTAAACAATTGGTATAACAACCAACGATTTAAATACTTGAGTTTTATTGTGAAAAAGAACTTTTGAAAAGACACTCGACGTTGGATCGAGGTTTAGAAATTAATTATGAAAGTGTTTTGAGGTTTGGTATATGGGTAGAATTGAATTGGGTCATGATTTATCAAGTATATGGACTTAATTAATCTCATGGGGATAAGTGCTCCTATCCCCAACTATAAAACCCTTGTGCATGGACAATTGGTATATGGACCAAGATATTCGGGTAATGGTTATTCGAAACAACAAGGGCTTTGATTAACCTCGTGAGGATGGCCATGCCCATTCCCAACTATGAGACCCTTTCTTCATGTATGAGCCAAAATGAGGCGTAAAATTGTGTGTGAAGTGTACAATGGTGAATAACTCATGCAAACATGCGAAAGACGAATGAATAATTAACACACAATACACGTCTAAACCCTTAAATAATTGTTAGAAGAGATATTTTTTATTTGATAAAAAATAAACTAATAATTTAATCGATAATTATCAAATAAAAATTATCCTACAACTAATAATTATTTAATACAAAGCAACAACCATAGGTAAAAATTCAATGGAAATTAAAATGAACGGAAATTAAAGAAAATCACACAATACAAATTCCAAACATTAAATAATTAGTAGAAAAGATCTTTTTTATTTGATAAAATCGACTAATAATATAATCGGAAATTATCAAATAAAAATTATCCTAAGACTAATAATTATTTAATACAAATAAACACAATTTATTTGCAAAATAAAATAAAAGAATAGAATAAATAAATAAGAGTCAAGTTTAGAAATGGGCTTGTTTATGCAAAAATATGGGGGGGGGGGGTGAATAGAAACTCCAGCAAGAAAATCCAGGCCCAAATAAAAGGCTGCCCAACCTTCCTGACCAATCCAGTGCATCGTTCCAGAAAAGGTATACCGTGGGTGTGCACCTCAGAATCATCGGATGAGGCGATGAAAGTTAGACCTGATGACAACCGTAGGATGATGATATGGGTGTGGGATCTGATGATGATCTGAGGTTGAGAGAACACCGGTGCACGATAGGAGCATAAGTATGCGCACGTGGAATCACTCAGGAGAGATTAAGGGTGCTGAGACTTATCTCCATAATGCTTAGACAACACTTAAATGTAAACATTAATACAAAACAAAAGATTAATGTAAAGATTAATTAAAATTAAAAAAGGTAACGGATCATAAACACATAAGCTCGCTCTCTCTCTAAAAAACTCACGCTCTTACCTCTCTCTAGAAATGAGTCGCGGAGGCAGCGAACACGTGGAAATCTCCTACTCGGTGTGGTGGCGGCGATGATTCTACGATTCTAAAAAAATTACTTTTCTGTTTCGTCTCTCTATGCTCTCTCTTAATATGTGTTTGATTTTTTCAGATTCTCAAAGATTTGTCTTAGATCTACAAAGGGGGTTTGAAACCTTAACCTATGTTTTATGGTAAAATAAAGGAATCAGTGGCGATAACAATGATGATGATGCTATATCGGAAAACAAAAAGCGAAAAGGAAAGAGAGGAAGAAAATAGGGGCCTTGTGTGGCCGGAATCATCGATTTATAAACCTTCAGGTGAGATCTCTTTGTTTTCTTCTTCTTGTTGTTGTATTTTTGAAGGGGCTGCTATAGAGAAAATGATGCTTGTGAATTAGGGTTTGGTCAAATCTAGGGTTTCATGTTTGGATCATTGTTGTTTCTGATGCTTTCTGATTCGGTGGCCGTTTTAGGGATTTTTCATGAACATTGATGCCCTCCTCGAAATCTGTAATGAATCCTTTTATAATGCTGCAATCTTAGGATTTTTCCTTTGCTATTGTGGACTTTCTGATTTTTTATGATAATAAGCCTCACGAAAATTGCTTGTTGGACTGATTTTATGATAGGCTTTGCACAAACTTTGCTTTTGGGCTTTGTAAATCCGTTTTTTCTGATGCACGTATGACCTTCTTTTTTTTGGCTTGGAAATTACAGTTCTGACTTGTATTTACTTGGGCTAGACATGTTATTTATGACTTGTGAACTTGCTGTTACTGGACTATTATTTTAATCTGATAACAGCCTTGAATTTTCTGTGATGTTGGGCTTAGAATTATTTTGATATGTTGTGGCTTGGGCTGAAAGTCTGGCTTCCTGTACTTGCTGCCTATGGGTCTTTCGTATGCTTGAACCATGATTAGAAAACCCTTCTTATGCCCTGATTCTTGCCATGGTCCCTAATGATGAGCCTTGAGTGAAACTAAAAATTTGTTGGAAAACTTTGTTTCAAGTTATTGATTATGTCTCTTTGCTAACTATTCTTTTTATTTGTATTTCATGGGCAATGAATGATGGATGAACTTTGAATATGGCAAGGCTAGAGCATCTTGAATAAATACAAAGTTGAAATCTTGAAGATGAAGGAGAAAGGAGCTTAAAAGAGAGATGAAGATCTCATTAGCATAGGATTTTCATTGGAATTAGCATAGGACTTAAGAGTCTTTTACAAAACTTGTAAGCTTGTAAAGTATCAATCCAATTTGGAATTTGCAGCTCAAACTTAATTTTGCCAAAAATTCGAATCTTGAACAAAATACTAATCTTCAACTTTTATCTTGAACTTGTAATTACCTCAGAATATATCCAATTGAATGTTGCATTTCAAGTAGGAAACTAAAGCAAACAATTTCCCTCCAAAACCTTTGCCAAAAATAATTCTTATTCCATCTCATCAAAGTGTGAATAATCAAACTCATCTTAAATGAGATTCAGATAAAATATTATCTAACAAAAATTAATATATTTTATTTTTCCCAAACGAATTTCCAAGCATTGACAATTTTGTGACGTGAATAAAGATAGGGCAAATTTTTCACCATCGAAACCCTAGTTGAAGCCGTTCTCAATCAATTTCGAGCATCCATTCATTCTCTTGAAGTTACCAGGGATCGATCCAAGCCCTTAAGCAACCCAAATCGTGCCTGGAACGTGCCAACCAAGTCGCACCGGTTTGGTAAAATTCTAGAATCTCAAACCTTTGATTTATGCAATATAAAGAATATCGATTCATATATACATGTTTATGCTAATGTTTGTGATTTTTTAGAACCACCGTGCATGAGTTTTAAAACGGGAACGATGAAACACCATTGTTAGGGAAAACGAACTATTGAGCTTCGAAACCCTAGATACAGGTCGATTCAGATCAAACTAACACCACCATTGAATTCCTGAGGTTCGATTTAGGGGGATATGGTTCCTCTCTTGTTTTTATTCGCTTGATTTTGTAGGTTTGATTTTCCAGGTGGCCGAAAAAGATGACCGGAGCATGGCTCCGGCGTCTCTGACTTTATTTTGACCGGTGAGGCATGCGTGGCTGCGTGCGATTGGATGATTCAAAACCCTTGGGCCCTAGCGCGTGTTTGTTTTAATTATTTTGATTTTCAGAAAATAAATTCCCATATATATTTACGAATGTGTCAAAATACATGGATGTATCACCACCCTAGTGGTTAACCATGCGCGCGCTAGTCCTCTCACTCTCTCAGGGCGTGGGTTCGATCCTTGCCTTTTGCAATTTTTTCCATTATTTTCTGATTTTCACAGGAATCACATATATACAATTGAAAGTGTATTTTTTACAACACATGCAGGTGGCGTAGTGGTGAACTTTTGGACCCATAACCCTCAGGTCCTGAGTTCAAGCCTTCCAAGGACCATCCTACTTTTTAGCACTTGTTTCTTTAACAATTTTTTATTTTTTTTATTTTCTTAACTAATTAATTTCTTTTCAAACAATTTGTTAAAATATTTTAATATTAGATTTAGGTTAATAAAGTTTTTAATTAATTTTAGACACAAAAATATTTTATTTTTCCTTTCATTTAAAATTATTTTCTTAATTAATTGCTAATTAACATAGAATTAGGTTTTCCTCAAATAAAATCAATCCAGAAAATTCACAAAAATATTTTTTATTGATAGTAATTAGGTTTACTAATCTTAAATATGTTTACTAACCTCAAAACATTTTTCTATTTATTTATCGCTTTTCGCATTTAAATTTTAGAAATCAATGTATATGTCGCAAGGACATTGTTGTAATAGCATAGATTCAAATTCTCAAATTTTACTTTCCATATCTCTATTATGTAACTGCCCCAAAGCCCTGTAATATCTTAGGACTTTACTTTTCCGCACTTTTACTTTCCGTACCTTTATTTTTTGTACATATATTAATTGCTTATATGTATGACTAATAGGATTGTATGACAAGATCTTAAAATCAACATTAGATCACCTTCAAAAATCATCACAAAGATCATAGTCCCTCGATGACCCTCAATGTTGCCTACGAATATATGATCTAGTCCCTCGGTTGTTGCCTACGAAAAGTGATGATCGTCCCTTCGAATTGATAAGGTATCCTTACATGTTGCTTTCAATGATCATACGATGACCCTACGATTGTCCCTTTACATCCAACAGATAAAGTTACCTACCAACTAATGGTATGGATAGCCTTATCATAAAGGAGAAGGAAAATAACAAGAAACGACCATTCTGAGTAGGTAAATAAGACTCTATTTCTTGCTCAAATCAAAATGCTTTCCACACCTCACACTTATTTTCAAACTATTTTTCAAACAAAAAATTTCTATACAATCCAACGAGAATCATTGCAAAGTTACATCTTTCCAAACTAAATATTTTCAAACACTCTGTATACATTCTTGAGAACTGATACAAGGATCATTATGAAGTTAAAGCGAAATACTTTTCAAAAAACACTTTTCAAACCACACAAACACATAAAGCAATTTTTTCAAAAAGTGAGCTAAAGAAATTAAGAGCCCGTAGATAACTACAGATGGAAAGGGTGCTAATACCTTCCCTTTTCATAATTACCTCCCGTACTCAGAATCTAACAAAGGTCTTTCTTGTTCTTTTTACTTTATTGGATAAAAGAAAAGTCGATGGCGACTCTTTCTATCCGCAACATTTGCGATAAAACGCAAAACAAACAAGTCAGTTCTCCCACCGTGTTACATATACTAACCTCGATATTATCCAGATCAAGAATCAACTTGTTGTAGATATCCAATCGCTCAGCCAAGACTTTTTTTCACTCATCTTGAATGAATATATATCATGCTTATATATAAACTTTTAAGTTTTGATCACACACTCGACGTCGTCTTCTCCTTCTACACTTGTCTGAGAACCTCATCACCAAGGTTCAATACGATGTCGATGTGGACTTTCTCCACCATCGTTGTTTTCTCCTTCTCTGTTAGGGTAACATCCATGGCTTCGGGTCCCTACAACACTTCTAGAAAACCCCTTTGAACAAGAAGGGCTCGCATATTCCAGCACCATAAACTGAAATCATTCACTCCGGTGAATTTCTGAATCTCAAAATTTGTTGATGACATCTGCTCCATGTTCACTACACTAGTTTGTTATAATAGAGTTCCATCATGAACAAACCGGAACTATAAGTTTCTTGAACAAACACAAGAAAACCTATTAATTTATTACAAAATAGAAAGAAGAGGGAACAGGAAGAAGAAAATTAGGATTTTGTAATTGTTTTTTATTCACTTTCTCTATTATGGTTTACATATTACAAGTGAATAACAACAATCAACCTCTCCCAACATCCTAAGAGAACTAGTCTATTTATAGACTACCAAGCTAACTTAGGCTACAAGCTAACTTAAATAATTGGGCTATTGTATGTCCATCTCGACATGCTAATATACCTAACATCATGAATTACTATATGCTAGAATATAATTTGACTATAACATGCACGACTTTGACATTAGCATGTGAACATACTTCGACAACATGTTAAATCTATGTCAAACTAAAAACTTATCTCTGTCAAGATACTTGAGTTCGATCCAAAATCTCACATATGTTCTTCATCGTTTTTTTCATATGCGTTCTTCTTTGTTTTTGTCGTCTAGCTTGTCGTCTCCATGCTATGTTTGTTCTTATCTGATATCTTGACAAGACCAAGTACGAAGTATTCCATTGTTCTTGTCTGATATCTTGACAAGACCAAGTACGAAGTATGCCATGGTCTGATTAGGGTTTTTATACCATATATAAATTATATTTATGAATAATGTTTATGGTTTGATTATATTTCTTCCTTTTCTCTTGGGGTGAGATTATGTTTATTGTGATTTTTGGGCTTGTATATCTAATTAGGGATTTAGATTTTTGAATTTGAGATTTCAAATAATATGTTTATTTTTTATTTTGTTTAATTTAAGTTAATTCAAATATTAGTCCACTCTACCTCTCCTAAAAATATTAGAAGACATTCTTAAGGAAACTGCCATGGATTGAAAGTGTCTTAGAGTTAGAGTTAAGCTCATAGTTAAGAATCAACAAGCTATGGTGTGGTTGTTTCATTTGTGTCGGCGTTGGTCATCAAGGATTTAAAGGAATCTTAGTGTGACAAAACATAATAAGAATATCAAACATAACGGTAACATGTGAAAGAGCTAGCTGGTAATGTGAAGCAAACTTTGTGAAGGAGTTAGCTGCAATTTGTTGGAAAAGTGACTTCAAACACAAGAGAGGGGATTGTGGAAAAGTGACTGCAATTTGTTGAGTTATTTGTAGCAGAATAAAGTACTGAAATTAAATTATAAAATTTAAAATGATAGAGTTAGAGAAATTGCACCACATATTTATATAGATTTGGCTGAGCGTTTGCCTAGTCATGTTCTCAAGAGGTCTTCTTAATATTTTGACTATAAAATTTGTGCCTTTGAAGGTTAGGTCTATGAACCTTAATACAATCTGATCTTGATATTTTTACATGCTTCTCCCTAACCAAAGGCAGCTTTTATCCCAGATTGAAATAACGAACCGTTTAGAGATTTAGGGCTTATCTCAATAAGAAAAACAAAGTTTTTGTAGGCAAAGCTTAAGAAACTAATTACAGATATTTTATAATAGGTTTATATCAAGAATCAAACTCGATAACTTAAGAGTATCGCACCCTTAATAATAAAAATGGCACGCATGACCATTTACAAAAATTCCTTCCTGACAAGCAAAGCTTCAATTACTAGCACTAAGACAACATAAAGTGAAAGAAAATATTTTCTAGAGAAAGAGAGAAGGATATTGAGAGAAAAATTCCAAAGAAATAATAAAATGTTTAAAAGTTATGTTGTTTTAATGAGCTAATCGATTAGCACAAAGCTCTAATAGATTAGTCAACTCATTTACAATTGATTAGCAAGTCCAAATAGAAAAGTTTGGATATATAGGATTTTGAAGTCATTAATGTGAAGTCTTTATTGTTTAGGTAATTAATAAGCACTTTTATAATTGATTGGCATAATGCTTGAATCGAATGGATGACTCAAAAAAGTTTTGTCAATCGATTGTTATAACTAACCAATCAATTTGGTTAGTTAAAAACAATATAAAAAAGTTTTGGACATCTTTTTAATCACTTGGCTCTAGCTTAGAAAATAATTTTCAAGATAAAAAAAATTGAAATATATTTTAGGTGTGTGTGAGTTACCTTATTACTTTTAAGCTACTTCCTTACTTTCATAATACTTAGTTCATTCAAACAGACTGGCAAACACGACATGGGGAGCTTTCACCCCTTTCTCCATAACTTCAACACTGTTGCAAGATAGTTTTTGATTATATAGTCACTTTGATCTTGAGTCATTTTACTGATGAGTCATAAGATTCTTTCTATGGTTATACTGTCATCATTGAGGTTGAAAGCTATTGTCAAGTGTTATTGTCATAAAAACTTCAGATGGATCTTCTGCAGAACCTATATCTTTATAAACTTCAATCACATGGACTCACATTCTACCCCTTTTTGATGATGACAACACATTGAATTCCTCATTTTGGAATTCTATGCCTTTTATCTCTATAAAAGTGAAAAGGTGTATCGAAATTTGTTCTCGTTAAAAAAATTGAATTCCTCATTTTTGAATTATATGCCATGGTTACTTCTTATAAATGCAATGCTCAATCCTTTTTCGTTATAAATAACCTTGACTAGTTTTCGAAATGCGACAAACACGTCTCTTTTGTGATATAAGAATTGTGTTCAAGTTTATCGAGAGTAGTCATCCATAATTACAAGGTCGTAGACGTTTCCACCTAGACTTGTGGTTCTAGATAGGCCAAAGAGGTCCGTGTGAAGCAGTTGTAAGGGACAACCAGTAGAAATTATTATTTTTTATATTTAAAAGAGGCCCTTGTAAAATACTTAGTTAACTCAGACAAACAGGCATACATGACCTAACAAGCTTTCACTCATTTCTTTAAAATATCCATACTTTTGCTAGATAGTTTTTGAGTATATAGGCACTTTGATACTGAGTCCTTTTGTTAATAATTCATATGATGTAAGCACATAAATTTTCGTTGTTGAGTCCTTTTGAGTATATTGTCATCATCGAGGTTGAAAGCTAATAGCCAAAGGTTTTCGTTATCAAAACTTCATATGAATCTCTGACAAAAGTTTTATCTTTTATAACATGTAAGCACATAAATCCACATATTTTATATAAGCTTAATAGTTTTTTTGTTGTTAATGTACTATTTTGATTCATTTAGATAATTTTAAGATCGTTAGATAAATTATGTTGATATTTCACACCTTTATCAATTGAATATATTCGGTATATAAAAAAATTATTTCACTTTTTAATTTAAATATAATTATTTGTACTTTGGGTTCACAATGTTGGCTTTGATCCTTGAGTGGAAATTGAGGTGGTGAAACTTTGGGTTCACAATGTTGGCTTTGATCCTTGAGTGAAAATAGAGGCGGTGAAACTTTGGGTTCACATATATGGTGTCTCTGGTCTTGTCCGGATCTGGAGTGTGGCTCTAATTCTAAGATAAATGAATTGAGAGCGAGGTGGACTTGATGTTCACGATGGTACCACATGCATGAGTCACATGGAATTGCATTAGAGTCACATTTGTTGTTATGTGATGTTTTGCTTGGAATGTGTATGTGTATGTGATAATTTATTTGGATATAATTGTGTTGGAACTTGATGTATTAATGCCATGTTGTATAGAGAGTTATATGAAGCGTGATGGATTCTTGTTTGTAGGTGTCTTATATACATTTTTATATTATATATATTCGTAATGACTTGAATTCTCACTCTTCTGTTGTATGTGATATTCTATGTGACATCGTACAGGTTCTGAAGATAGCGGTGCTTCGCACGAGGCTAGTGAGGAGCTTTGTTAGCTCAATTTATTCTGTATTCTTAGGTTGCGAGTCAATGCTCTGATCATGTAACACGGGGGTCATTTGAACTCATATTTGCTATGAGATATGGTTATGTATTCTCATTTGTTTTGGATTTGTATGTTGCGATAATACGTGAAGTGGTCTTAGTGTCGGTATGTGGATTCATATAACTTGTTTATGGTATGGATTCATTGTTATGTTGTTTAATGATTATAGTATGGGAAATAGTCATTGTTATTATCTGAGAAGAGTAATATTCCGCTGTGATATGCATAATTGTTGAAGCATGAGATTTAAATATGTGCTATGATTATGACCAGGTGCATGTTAATTGCTTGTTCAGATGATTTTTTATTGAGTGGAAAACGACATGTGACGCCCTTTGTATGCATGTATTCTATTTTACTCTATTTTATGTTATATTATTTAGGGTTTAGAAAATAGATATTCTAAAATTGATTATTAAAATTTCTATAAAAAAACAAATTAAAGATATTAAATTTTAAAATATGGGGACCAAAGATAAAGCTAATAAAGAGACAGAAATTATAATTAAACTTTTTACTATTGAAAACAATTTTAAAGATAGGTTAGACGTATTTAAATATCATTTTCATAAACTATTTGATGAATTAAGTTTTAAATCCTTATCTTCTTATTTTTCTATTCAATAATTTCTCATTAATTTTTTATGTTTGCTTGAGTAATATTTTTGTATTGATGTTCTTTCTTGAATGACAAAATTAAACATTCTTAAAATTATAAATCAAATATTTATTTTGATCTCTTAACTATACCATTGAGTTCATATTCGTTTTTAATTTTTTCGTTATTTTGATTCCTTAATTTTTTAAAGATTTCATTTTTATCTTTTTTGTCTAATTAACGACGAATTTAGTAGTCGATTTCAAAGTTTTTATGTTGTTAATTAGACAAAAAAAAGACTAATATAATTTATTTTTTTAATTAATAAACTAAAATGATACGGAAAAAAATTAAGAGACCAATATAAACCAAAAAATATAATTAACAAACCAAAATGAATATTTTATCAAAATTATATTTATAAACATAAAAGCTATTTTACTTTAGAAGATGTTGTCTCAGTTATGAAGAGATACTTACTCTCTTATTGATTATCTAAAGATGTATAGATGTAGTATTTTTTTTTTATCAGTATGTAATATAATTACGAGTAATCTTATTTCCACATTGAGTTTGACACCAAATATTTAATTAGTGTACACGGTTTATTACTGTATTTATACGGTGAACAATACATTTTTATTAAAATAATATTATTTTTAAAAATATTATTTTTAAAAATAATATTTATTTTTACAACTATAACACAAATATATGATTATGTCATTAACCAACTTCAGTTGTATTAATCACAAAATATCGTCATTAACCAATTATTTTACTTATAATTTATTAACCATTTTTACTACTTCATTAACCAATAAAATACATAATATTAACCATGCTCTAAAACTAAATTATAAGTGTATTAATCAATTTTTATATTCTATTAACCAACTTTATTTTACAATTAATTTTATTTTATGTTTGAGAGCTCATTAACTAAGTCATTTTATATAAACTTCTAACTATTAAGCTTATAGTAATAAGTTATGTTAGACATTTGTTTATTTGAATTTATGTTTGACGATTTTATTATCACATTTTTTGGGTATAAGCAATTTATGTTTGGTGCAATTCTTTTTTAATTGATTATTTTACAAAAAATATGGTAAAATCTACTTCGTGTAACTTATAAATACATTTAACAAGTGTTCTCACTATTTCAGTTTTAGGGAACAATTTGTAATTGTTGCCGGATATGACAATATTTAAAAAGTGTCCCCACAGACAGTTCTCACTCTACCACTTTTAGGAAACGCTTTTCAATCGTTGCAATTTTTAACAACACCTTAAAATCATTACCTAAGATGCCACAGAAAAACGTCCCCTTTTTCTATAGTTTAGGAGACGTTTTAAGAAAGTGTGCCCAAAAAGCGATTAAAAACGTGCCCTTAAATGAGACGCAACGCTCGAACAAAGGACGCCTGGAAAATATCCCCTATTCTTTTAGGCAATGTTTTTCTCAGTTCTGGCAACGCTTTTCAATTGTTGTCAAAGACGATAAATGTTGTAGTGAATTATGTATGACGTTACATTATTGTCTTTCATTAATTATAGAGAAAAAATACATTAATATTGCATTAAAATTATAAAGAGACTTATAATTTAAGACAAATTTTTTCTAAAGCATTCTATAATTTAGATTAGAATGAGTACTATTCTTATCTAACTTTGATATCTTACGATAGAAATATTTTTGGTGAGCATTATACCTATAATACTCTCTTTATCTTATATTATAAGAGAAACTCATTTTTTAAATTTATGAAATAATTAATATATCTAATTTATATAGATCAGATACGTTAATTATTTAATGAATTAATTTTTTTTATAATATGGAATGGATGGAAATAAATATCATGATCCACTTGAATTAAATTAAAAACTTGAACTATGTATTTTAAGAGATATGTCACTTCAAAATGGTTGGTAAGATATTGTACAAGAGAATGTTAAAATTTGAAAAGACCATCCACAACACAAGGAATAATAGATGTTTACATCAACTAGTACTTATGACAAGTGGCACAAATTTAATAGTACTGCCTTCTATCTTTTATTTCACAAAGTTATATTATTGTAAACAATTTTTATTTGTACATTTGATATCAGATCATAATTCAAAATATTAAATTAATTTTAAATGACATGGATTTTCTATTTTCTTTCATACTTTTGATGCAATTTCATTTCCTTGGCCTTTGATAGACTACTCAGTAGGTGATTGCCATTTTTATAGCAGGAGTTCACTGGTTGGTCCAAAAGCTTTGATATTGTTTTTGTTTCTCTTCTTTTTTAAAGCGTTGCATGGTGAAAAAGAAACATGTAAATTTAGTAGCCGTAGCTTAAAAGGCAAGTTTAAGTGACAAAGTCTGCAAGATACTATAATACACGGTTTCATAAGCAGCTTGTTCGCCAAAAGCAAAACAAAATAGATCAATAAAGCTTCATTCCCTATTCAACATTATAATTGTTGGAAAAAGTTGGTCTTCAAAGCTTCTCGGTAGAGTAGCATCTCATAATTGATTAAAATTTATCACAACTTATCTCAAAACTATGACAAGGTTATAGAGAACTAAAGGTGTGTGTGCGCCTGTGTGGTTTGTAAAAAGAATAAAAACAGACGAGCAAACAAAACTAGAAAAAACAATGGCCATCATAGTTTAGATACCCTGTTGTTAACCGAAAACTAGCCCAAGTATCAACTTATAACTCTTAACATTTAGTATTTTTAAAGGTGATTATATTTGTTAGAACTTGGAATTATTTAGTTTGTGAATATGAAAATGAGTTTGAATGTGGAGAGTGAGAGAAAGAGAGACTATAATTCAGGGTAAAAATATGAATTTTCATTAATGATTGATGTTGATACCTCTAAGGATTTAAACAACTTACAAAGTAGAATGGGACACAACACAAACAACGACTCACAAATATATAATTTGTGAGGGGACAGAACCTTTAGCAAAACACGTGGTCGCAAAACAATTTTTGAGGGGATAAACATGTCGCCAATTATCCAGGGGATTATCCCCTCGTTAAATGTCCAATATAATTTATCAGTCTGCAACTTACAGACATAGGGGCAGGTGGACGCAGGCTAGGTGTGCAGTTTGGTCTGCAATGCGTCAGATTTTTTGTCAGGGGTTTTGCCCGTGGCAAAATGCAGATTCTATATTTATTATAAAATTTATCCAGGAGCTTCTCCTGTGGTAAATTACAAAATATTTATAAAAAAAAATCAAATTTAACCTAAAATAAAACAAATAATAATAATATAATAGTTATAATATAATTAATATATAATTAATATAATAATATAAATTTATATAATAATTAAAATTTAAAATATAATAAAAGTTCATTCAAATTATAATAAAAGTTTTAAAATTCAAAATACTTAAAATAATATTTCATACAATTTAAAAAAAAATTCTAAATGTTCAAACTAATTATGCTATTATTCTTCATTTTGTTCTCTTTGCTCTTCTTTTTCTTCTTCTTCAACAATTCCTTCATTACCATTAGTTCCTCCTAATGCACCACCAGAATTTTGTGAAGCAAAAAAATTATCAAATCTTTGAACCGCCATTTGCAATCCGCATTCTTCTTAATACTCTTGTGCTAGCCTCCTCATTTCTTCCTCCAACTCAATTTCTCTTCTTTGCATTTCTTATTGCATCTCTAATTGTTTTTTCTTCATCTCTTCAATTTCTGCATTTCTTGCTGCAACTTGTTGTGCTGCCTCAGAATTAGCCAAATTTCTCACAGTTTCAAGCATTTTGGCGGTTAAGATAGGTTGGGTTAATGTTCCTTCACCATCAACAAGTCTCGTTCTGAAACACATATCACAGCTTGATAGTCTTGGTGTAACCTCCGATCATTTTCTCCCATTTTTCTTCACCAAGTATCATACCATGTATGAAAAGCCAAACTAGGATCAACAGGATATCTCGATTGTTGTGGTTCACCTAATTCAGGATGATCTGACAACTTTATGGCAAGTTGTCTATCAAACTCCTCCTACAAAAATAAATAAATGTTACAATGATTAGAATAAGTTAGATACATATAAAAGAAATAAATAAAATATTTTAATATAAGAAAACATACTTGGTGTTTCTTGAGCGGTCGAGAACTCTCCATTTCTCTTGAGATGAGTATCCATATAGCTCATTAAAAATGGATTTCTACCCACTCTAACGCTAATTAAAAAGTGAAAAGTAACTAATTATTCATAGAATCTAAATGATAAATTAACTAAAAATAAATAAATTTCATATCATCCTTCGTGCTTTAGTAACACTAATATTATCGCATGCGAGTTGCAACCCAACTTGGATGCTCTATTTTTCTTTTCCTTTTCGGATATTTCCTTAAAATTTTCGAATTCCAATGGGCAACAAGTGATCAAATAAATCTGACTCATAAAGCGTGGAAGTTCTTTGTTTTTGTCCCATTTCGATTCGTATTCCTCATGGTGTTAGAAAACCGGGCACCACATTTTGAGTGAAAATTTTCTTTAATTTGGACTTCATCTCTAACATCCCAAATACGTTTCTCCTACATTGTTGTATGAATTATAAAACATGCAATAAATTATAATGATGATTAATATCTCAAAAAATATAAAGAAAATGCCACAATAAGTCAATTATACCCGAAATGCCTTAAACCAATCTAGTCTTTCATCACCATCTGACACCATAATTAGGCCAAACTTTTGTATACTTCTCTTTAATAATGGATGTGATGATCGATACTTCCTGATGTGAGGGCAAGATCCTAAACAGCAAAAACTTAAGTTAGAATTAACTAAATAAAACTCAAATTTAAAATATAATATAAAACATCCCAAATAAACACTTAAGATCCGAATCGGATGACAAATCTTGATGGTATTAAACTTTTTGCTGATCATTTTTTTCCAAGATGTATTCCCTCCTTGTTTGCTCACCAGTACTGGTATCTCCAGGAGCACTGGTATCGCCATGGTCATTTTCATAAACCATGGGTTCGGGAATGCTAGATCCACCTAGCTCCATATGAATGGGTAATGATTAGGGCATATTGGGTCCACTCGACTGCATGGATGACATATGATAATAATATGTGCTGGGTCCAGTGGAACATATGGTGCATATCCAGGAGGACTAATAAAACCTGTTATGGCGTCATCACATCTTGCCAAGTTAGAAAAATAACCACCGACATACTACTTTTCCTTCTTGAGGGGTTGGAGTGTAAGCCTGGGTTTTAATAATTTCCATTTGATCGAGGTTTGACTCCAATTCTTTCGATTACACAAAAGTTCCAAGTCTTTTATGGCGCCTTCATTATCTTACGTCTTCTCATTTATCCATCAACATGTTAAAAACATTATCAAAAGTTCTTCTCAATATGCATCACATCAAGATTATGTCCATGATAATTATCCTTCAATATGGGAGGTACCAATACTTCTTTTTGTCTATTGTGAAACCCGTATCCATGAATTCTGCACTTCACATTATC